>PVKC010031475.1:0-14525 GCA_004027635.1 Crocidura indochinensis | reverse complement strand
TCTATGTATTTAGGTCAAGGTTATTTCTTTCCATGCCCCTCATATTTTGGTGGGCCTATGCAAACAACAATTACCACTCTAACACCGTTTTTTACTGTGTTCCTTTGACTCTAATCCTTACAAAAAACACACTTAAATTTTTGAGATTAACTTAAACTAATATGCATGTACATGGAAATGTTAAAAAATAGTATGCATCTAATGTTTAAGGAGTTACATAAGTTTTATGGCTATAGATAGCCTTGTGTGCTATTAAGAAGCATTATAATGTATATAATTATATAATATTATTATAATATTATAATTTGGGGTCTTGAAAAACAATTGTAATCATTTTTTCAAGTAATTGTACATGGATTCTGTTTTGTTTATATTAATGTTCATTGGCCGAAAATTCAAAGTTAACATATCAGCAAGGGGACTTCTGAGAATTATGTTATGAGTGACTTTCCTTCCACTGTAACCCTATCTTGTCCTCTTTCTTTGCATCTTTGTTCTCATAATTAAAATAAAAAATATTTAAAAAAAAGCTCTCAACAAGGTGGAAATTGAAGGAAATTTCCTCAATCTTGTCAAATCTATTTACCACACTTCCATTACAATCATTATACTCAATGGGGAAATATTAAAAGCCTTTCTTCTAAGATCTGGCACAAGAAATGTCTGTCCCACTCAATATTCAATATAGTACTGAATAGTATATTCAGTATAGTATAGTATATTCAATATAGTACTGAAGATACTTGTCATAACAATTAGACAAGGAAAAGATATCAAGGCATCTACATGGAAAAGGAAGAAGTGCAGCTCTAGTCGTTAGTGGAAGACATGATTTTATATCTAGAAAATCATAAAGACTTTATAAAAAAGTTTCTAGAAACAATAGACTTGTATAGTAATTTGGCAGGCAAAAATTAATATGAAAAAATTCCATAGCTTTTCTATGCACAAATAATTAAAGAGAAGAAAAAGTTATTAAAAATAATCTCATTTACAATTGTGCCTCAGAAAATCAAGTACCTTGGAAACAAGTTAACTAAAAAGGTGAGGACCTATGCAAAAATACTACAAAACATTGCTTTAGGAAATAAAATAGGATACAAGAAAATGAAAACATATAACCGACTCATGGATTGGGAGAATTAACAAATTGGCAATACTTTCCAAAGCATTGTCCAGATTTAATGCAATATGTCTAAGGATACCCATGACAATTTTACAGCAATGATTCAGACACTTGTGAAATTCATAGAAAACAATAAACATCCATGAATAGCTAAAGCCATCATTGGGAAAAATATGGGAGGCATAATTTTCATTAACTTTTAAAAATATCTTTATTTATACAATTTGATTGCAAACATGATTGTAGTTGGGTTTAATGCATATAAAGAACACCCCCTTTCACTAGTGCAAAATTCCCATCACCAATGTCCCAAATCTCCCATCTCCCTATCCCCCTGCCTGTATTTGAGACAGGATTTCTAGTTCCCTCATTTATTAACATTGTTATGTTAGTTGTCAGTGTAGTTATTTCTCTAACTTCACTCACCACTCTTTGTGGTGATTTTGCCAACTTTAAACCGTGGTATACAGCAGTAGTCATTAAACCAGCATAGTAGTGAAATGAAAAAAGACCCTCAGATAAATGGAATATATTTGAATAGTCAGAAATAAGCTCACAGATTTACAATCAATTACTTTTTGATAAAGGAGCAAGAAATACATAGTGGGCAAGGAAAACCTCTTCAACTAGTGTGCTGGGGAAACTAGCCAGCTTTTATGAAAAAAAATATGAACTCAGACCTCTCTTTAACACAAAGGTCAAATCAAAATGGATTAAAGTCCTTCATATCAGAGCTGAAAGCCTTAGGTACATAGAGGAGCTGTAGGAAGATCATTCCATTACATTGAAGTTAAAAGCATCATTATGGAAGAAACACAACTGGCCACGCAATTGTAAGCCAAGATAAAAAAATGAGAATACATTAAACTGAGAAGCTTCTACACCTAACACTACCCACAAAAGGGGAGCAACTATTCACCTTTATCTATTGGATAAAGGTTTAATATCTAATATATGCAAGACACTGATAGAACTTAACAAGAACTATAATCTAACCCCATCCAAAAATGGGGAGAGCAAATATTTCAAGAAAAAATACAGATGACCAAAATACTCAAGAAAAATGTTCTTTTTTTCTTTCTTTTTTTTGGGGGGGGGGTCACACCCGGCAGTGCTCAGGGATTACTCCTGGCTCCATGCTCAGAAATTGCTCCTGGCAGGCACGGGGGACCATATGGGGCACCGGGATTCGAACCGATGACCTTTTGCATGAAAGGCAAACGCCTTACCTCCATGCTATCTCCCGGGCCCCAAGAAAAATGTTCTACATCACTAATAGGTAGATGCAAATCAAAATGAGATGTCATTTAATAATAATTAGCTTATTTTTTAATTTAGAAATTTTCTTTTTTGGTTTTGTCCTTTTTTATAAATAATATTTTTTAAACACCTTGGTTACACACATGATTTTGGTTGGGTTTCAGCCATATAAGATGAAACCCCCCAATCACTAGTGAAACATTCCCACCACCAATGTCCCAAATATCCCTCCTCCCCACCCTGCCCCCACCTGTACTCTAGACAGACTTTCAATTTCCCTCATACATTCTCATTGTTTAGATAGTTCACAATGTAGTTATTTCTCTAACTAAACCGATCACTCTTTGTGGTGAGGCTCATGAAGTGGGATGTAACACCCAACCCTCTTCTCTTTTGTCTCTGAAAATTATTGCAAGAATGTCTTTCATTTTTCTTATAATGAGACGATTCTGCATCTTTCTCTCTCTGTGACTTATTTCACTCAGCATAATAGAGTCCATGTAAATCCATGTATAGGAAAATCTCATGACTTTATTTCTCCTGATGTCTGCATAATATCCCGTGGTGTATATGTACCATGGTTTCTTTAGCCATTCATATGTTGAAGGGCGTCTTGGTTGTTTCCTATTTACTATGGCAAATAGTGCTACAATGAAAATAGGTCTAAGGAATGGATTTTTTATTGTATTTTTCTGTTTCTAGGGTATATTCCTAGGAGTGGTATAGCTGTATCATATGGAAGCTCAATTTCCAGTTTTTGGAGGAATCTCCATATAACTTTTCAAAAAGGTTGAACTTAGTCGGCATTCCCACCAGCAGTGGATAAGAGTTCCTTTCTCTCCGCATCCCCACCAAAATGTTTTCATTTTTTGTGATGTCTGTCAATCTCTGTGGTCTGAGGTGGTGCCTCATAGTTGTTTTCATTACATCTCCCTGATGGTTAGTGATGTGAAGATTTGTTTCATGCCTTTGTCATTTATATTTCTTCTTTATCAAAGTGTCTGTCCATTTCTTCTCCCCATATTTTGATAGCTTAGATGTTTTCATCTTGTAAAGTTCTGTCAGTGCCTTGTATATTTTGGAGATTAGCCCCTTATCTGATGGATATTGGGTGAATAGTTTTTCCCACTCAGTGGATGGCTCTTGTATCCTGGCACTATTTCCTTTGAGGTGCAGAAGGTTTTCAGCTTAATATATTCCCATCTGTTAATCTCTGCTTTCACTTGTTTGGAGAGTGCAGTTTCCTCCTTGAAGGTGACTTTAGTCTCAATATCACGGAGTGTTTTACCTACGTGTTATTCTATATACCTTATGGTATCAGGTCTGATATCTAGTTCTTTAATCCATTTGAATTTTACCATTGTACATGATGTTAGCTGGGGGTCTGAGTTCGCTTTTTTGCAAGTGGCTAGCCAGTTGTGCCAACACCTCTTGTTGAAGAGGCTTTCTTTGCTTCATTTAGGATTTCTTGCTCTTTTATCAAAGATTAGGTGATTGTATGTCTGGGGAACATTCTCTGAGTTCTCAAGCCTATTTCACTGATCTGAGGCTCTGTCTTCATTCCAATACTATGCTGTTCTGATAACTATAGCTTTGTAATACAGTTTAAAGTTGGGGAAAGTAATGCCTCCCATATTCTTTTCCCCAATTATTGCTTTAGCTATTCTAGTGTGTTTATTGTTCCAAATAAATTTCAAAAGTGCTTGATCCACTTCTTTGAAGAATGTCATGGGTATCTTTAGAGGGATCGCATTATATATCTACAATGATTTGGGGAGTATTGCCATTTTAATGATATTAATCCTGCCAATCCATGAGCAGGGTGTGAGTTTCCATTTTCATGTGTCCTCTCATATTATATGGGGCAGAGTTTTATAGTTTTCTTTGTATATATCCTTTCATCTTTAGTCAAGTTCATTCCAAGATATTTGAGTTTGTGTGCCACTAATGTGAATAGAATTATCTTCTTAACGTCCATCTATTCCCTATCATTATTGGTGTATATATAGGTCATTGATTTCTGTGTGTTATTTTGTAGCCAGTCATCTTGCTATATGAATCTATTGTTTCGAGAAGCTTTTTGATAGCGTCTTTAGGGTTTTCTAAATAGAGTATCATGTCATCTGCCAACAGTGAAAGCTGGACTTCTTCCTTTCCTATCTGGATTCCCTTGGTATCTTTTTCTTTCTTAATCACTGTAGCACATTTCCAGTGATATGTTGAATAGGAGTGGTGAGAGGACAGTCTTGTATTGTGCCAGAATTTAGAGGGAAGACTTTTAGTTTTTCCTCATTAAGGATAATATTTGCCACTGGCTTGTGGTAGATGACCTTAACTATATTGAGAAAGGTTCCTTTCAATCCCATCTACCTGATAACTTTTATCGAGAATGGGTATTGGACCTTATCAAATGAAGTCTATAGATATGATCATGTGATTTTCACTTTTCTTGTTGTTGATGCTGTGTATTATGTTGATAGATTTATGGACATTAAACCAGCCTTGCATTCCTGGGATGAAACATACTTGATCATAGTGGATGATCTTCTTAATGAGGCAATGAATCCTATTTGCCAGGATTTTGTTGAGGATATTTGCATCTGTATTCATCAGTGATTTGGCCTTTAATTTTCTTTTTTAGTTGCATCTGTGTCAGGTTTAGGTATCAAGGTGATGCTGGCTTCATAAAAGCCATTTGGAAGTGTTCCTGTTTTTCAATTTCATGAATGAGTCTTGCCAGGATTGGTAGTAGTTCCTCTTGTAAGGTTTGAATGAATTCATTCCTGGGCTTTTGTTTTGGGGCATACTTTTGATTACTGTCTTAATTTCCTCAATAGTAATGGATGTGTTTTCATATGCTACATCCTCTCTATTCAACCCTGGAAGATTATATGAGTCCAAAAATTTATTCGTTTCTTCCAGTTCTCATTTTTAGTGGCATAGAGTTTCTCAAAGTAGTTTTTGATTACCCTTTAAATCTCTGCAATACTGGTAGTGATCTCCCCTTTTTCATTTCAAATACATATTATCAAGTCTCTCTCTCTCTTTCTTTGTTTTGCTAATGGTCTATCAATCTTGTTTATTTTTTCAAAGAACCAACTTCTGCTTTCATTGATCTTTTGGATTATGTTTTGAGTTTCCACGTCATTGATTTCTGTCTCAGCTTTGTTATTTCCTTCTGTCTCCCAATTTCTGGTTCCTTTTGCTGAGCACTTTCTAATCTTATGAGCTGTGTCATTAAGCTATTGAGGTAGGCCCCTTCTTTGTTCCTGAAGTGTGCTTGCAAAGCTATAAATTTTCCTCTCAGTACCGCTTTTGCTGTTTCCCACAGGTTCTTATAGTTTGTGTCTTTATTATCATTTGTTTTTAGGAAAGTTTTGATTTCCTCTTTTATTTCGTCTCGGACCCACTGGTTATTCAGTATGAGGCTATTTAAATTCCAGGTGTTAAAGTTTTTCTTCTGTGTCCCTTTGTAGTTCACATCTCATTTCAGAGCCTTGTGGTTAGCAAAGATATCCTGCAAAATTTCTGTCCTCTTGATATAATGGAGGTATGTTTTATGTGCCAGCATGTATTCTATCCTGGAGAATGTCCCAATAACATTGGAGAAGTATGTGTATCCAGGTTTCTGGGGGTGTAGTGTCCTATATATGTCCAATAGGCTTCTTTCTTCCATTTCTCTTTTCAGGTCTAGTATATTCTTGTTGGGTTTCAGTCTGGTTGACCTATCAAGTGTTGACAAAGCCCTGTTGATGTCTCTCACAATTATTGTGTTGTTATTGATATTATTTTTCATATTCGTCAACAATTGTATTAAATAATTTGCTGGACCCTCATTCGGTTCATATATGTTCAGGAGAGTGATTTTTTCCTGCTGTACATATCCCTTGATTAATACAAATTGTCCATCTTTGTTCCTTACAACTTTCCTGAGTATAAACTTTGCATCATCTGATATTTGTATGCCAATCCAGCTTTTCTATTGGTTTTGTTTGCTGGATCATTTTCCTCCAGCCTTTTATTTTGAGCCTATGTTTGTTCTGACAATTCAGGTGCGTTTCTTGTAGAAAGCAGAAGGTTGGATTGAGTTTTTTGATACATTTAGCCACTCTGTGTCTCTTAACTGGTGTATTTGGTCCATTGACCTTGATAGAACGAATTGTCGTGGGATTTAATACCATCTTTGTCTTGAAGTTTGGTGTGTCTGTTGGTCAGTCTTGTCTTAAAATAGGTCTTTCAAATTTTCTTTTAAGGCTGGTTTTGAGTCTGTATAGTTTCTGAGCTGTTGTTTATCTGATAAGCCATGTATGCTTCCTTCAAACCTGAAAGTGAATTTTGCTGGGTACAGTATTCCAGGTGAGGCATTTATTTTACTGAGTTTTGTCCCACCACTGCCTTCTCGCTTTGAGTGTTTCTTGTGACAGGTCTGCTATAAATTTCAAGGATGCTCTCTTGAATGTAATTTCCCTTTTTGATCTTTCTGCTTTCAGAATTCTGACTCTATGTGGAATTCATCATTGTCACTAGGATGTGTCATGGTGTTTTTTCTGGGGTCTCTTTTAGTTGGTACTCTTTGAGCATGCAGGACTTGATCGCATGTATTACTTAACCCTGGTAGTTTCTCTTTAATGATTTTCTTGACCGTGATTCTTCCTGGAGATTACTTCCTGGGTCTCGGAGACTCCAATGATTCTTAAGTTGTTTCTGTTGAGCTAATCAGAGACTTTTATTTTCATATGTTCACATTCTTTGAGTACGTTTTCCATTGTCTGATCATTTGCTTTAAGACTTTTCTCCCTATCTCTTATGCTGTTTGGAGTTATTATCTGTCTCATCTTCCAGAGCACTAATTCTATCCTCAGCTTCTGTTATCCTGCTGGAGAGGTTATCCATTTTGTCATTCAATTCATCTACTGAGTTTTTCAGACTTGCTATTTCAGTTTGTAGTTTTCTGATTCCTCTCTTCATATTTTCTTGTTTCTTATTAGTGTTCTGTTTAACTCAATTTATGGTTTCTTTGAGTTCTGTGAGCATCCTCCATATTTATTATCTAAACTCCATATCTGAGAGACTGACTAGTGGGTTGACCCTTTTCCGGTCATCAGAGTTGCCATCTTCATTCTCTATGCCTGTTGGAACCTGCGTTGTTTCCCAATTGTCACACTTGTATTGTGGGATTTTCTACGTGTTGTTGTGGTATTCATTGGCTAAATGATGTGTGCAGCCACACTCCTCTGCTTCACCCTTTCTGGGCAGGTTGACTAACCTCTAAGGAAGGGGAGCCCTCCATGGATGAAGTCACACAGACGATCAAATGTTAGGCCCGAGCATGCAGCAGAGAAAGCAGTCCGGAGAGATATGCTGAGCTTCAGAGATCCAGCACAGTTCCTAGTGTGATTTTTTCTGTGTGTTGCAGTGGCATTCATTCATTAGGAATAGCCCGGGAGATAGCATGGAGGTAAGGCGTTTGCCTTTCATGCAAAAGGTCATCAGTTCGAATCCCGGTGCCCCATACGGTCCCCCGTGCCTGCCAGGAGCAATTTCTGAGCATGGAGCCAGGAGTAACCCCTGAGCACTGCCGAGTGTGACCCAAAAACCAAAAGAAAAAAAAAAAAAAAGGAATAGCACATGATCGTGAAGCGGAGCACCCGTGCTCTTCTGGAGCCTCTAGGAGTGCAATTTTGCTGGGCCCTTTTCGGCCCACTCAGGAGAGGTTCAAGACACAGAACAGTAGAAAAACACTCACAGGCAACACTCACAGTCTATCGCAGTTGGAAACCAGTCAGACAAGTGCAGATTTCTACAGCCTGTAGTCACAGACGGGCGACCTGTATTTCTGCAACTTACTGCTGATAGCTGGTTATCACTTGAGGACACAGTCTTTTTTGGCTTTCTAGCCCTGCCTGGGTTATTCTAGGAGAGCGATTTTGCTGGGCCCTTTCGGCCCACTCAGGAGAGGTTGAGGACACAAAACAGTAGAAAAACACTCACAAGCAAAACTCACAGTCTCTGACAGTTGGAACCCAGTCAGGCAGGTGCCAGAATTTTTCTTTTTTTCTTTACTTAACACCTGTGTTTTCTTAGGCCTGACTTTTAGCTCTACACTCAGGGTCTATTTCTGTGTTTTTGGGAACCCTAGATGGGTCTGAATTTCTAATGTGGTTGGCCAGATTGTCCTGGTGTTCTACTGCTACAGCCACAATTTTAAGATTTTTTTGCAAAATATACTGCAAAGAAGGATGTCAGTTGGTACAACTTTCTGGAGCATAATTTATTTATATTAAGACTTTAAAAAATTAGTAGGAACTGGCCTCATAACTTTATACTAGAAATCTGAAGTAAAAATATACAAATGTTTTATTATAATGATGTCTTATAAAAATAGTTGTTTATAAAAATAATGTAGTTTATAACAGTAAAAAGCAATTAATACAATTAAGATCAGTTACTAATCTATGATAATATACAGGAAATTCAAGGGCTCTAATATAGTTGGAAATATTTTCCACTTATTTTCCTTAAATATTGACTTATGAAGATTGAAATGATTTTTTATGGATTCCTAATATTTGCAGAATAGTAACATACAAATCAGTGAATTTTTTTGTGCAGTCAACATATTCTACCTAAACCATAAACCAGAAACTTTAATAATTCAATAAAGCCTTCAATGCCAAAGATTGAATTGTTTCTCAGTTTTACTAAAAATTTGGAAAGAATTCTCCCTTCAATAATTTAAATTTTTATGACTTCTGTACTGATGAAGATGTACCATAGAAGAATGCAATGTAAACGGAAATGTGATGCTTTATTCATGTTTGATAAACAGTTTTACTTAAAACTTGAGTGCTTTCATTCTTTAGTGTGAACATTTTTGGCCATCAGGAAATGGCATGTTTTTCAAAGTCAGAACTTTATTTCTCTGGCTACTCAGCTGATAACCTGATAACTGATAACGTGGGATATAAACTACAGCCATCTGTGATTTAACTGCATAGGTATACTGTGTATGTGTGTGTTTGCCCTGCACACTTGCAAGGCATGAAATTGGAATTCAAAACTAAGTCTAAACAAGATAGGCTCTGAATACTTAGCTATTCATTTATTCTTAGTGAAGCACTGTTTAACAGAGATGTTGAAGAATCTCTCAGGGAAATTTATCTAGAAATTCCAAATTAAAGGATGTTACATAGAAAATGGGAAGGGGCGGGCAGAGAGATAGCATGCCATAGGAAATATGCCTTACATGCAGCCAACCTGGAACAGACCTGAGTTTTGATCCCTGGCATCCTATATGGTCCCCCGAGCCATCCAGAAGCAATTTCTGAGTGCATAGTCAGGAGTAACTTGAGAGTAACCCCCCCCCCAAAAAAAAAACAGAAATATATGGGACATGAACATGATAGACTGCTTACCACTTTGATTGTCTTCCAATTCACTCACTTTAGTATTTTTTATTTGTTTTTAAAGCACACCTGGCAATACCCAGTGTGTACTTCTGGCTCTGGGCTCAGTGGTTACTCTAGTCAAGTTCTCAAGCCATATGTTATACTTAAAATTGAACCCATTGACTGCTTGCAAGTAAAATACCTTAATCTTGTTTTTAATTATTTTTAATAAAAAGTGAATTTTTAAAATTAGTATCTTTAAGCACCATGATCACAAACATGATTATAATAGGGTTTCAGTCACAAAAAGAACACTCTTCTTCACTGCAACATTCCCATCAGCAATTTCCCTCTACTGCCTATATTTGAGACAGCATTCTACTTCTCTCACTCAATGTCATTGTCATATTATCAGTGTAGTTATGTTTCTAACTGCCTTCACCACTCTTTGTGGTGAGCTTCATATTGTGAGCAGGTCCTTCCAGGCCATATCTCTATTGCTTGGGGAACCATATGGGATGCTGGGGATCGAGTCGAGTTCTCTCCTGGATCAGCCTCATGTAAGGCAAATGCCACACTGCTACAGTATTGCTCTGGCTTCACTGAAACTTATTTAAGGGATATTTTTTTGCTTTGATGATTGTACTCCCATCTTTGGTTTTGAATCTATTTTTCTGACTATTTTGTCACTAAACACATAAAACACTGTTTTTTTTTGTTTCATTTTTTTTGTAGGCAACAGAATATTGGATTAAGTTTTTTGATCCACTTTTCACTACATGACTCTAATAGGTGCATTTAATTCATAGAGGTTAAGAGAGATAATTGTCATGGGATTTAGTGTCATCTTTGTGTAGAAATTTGGTGTGTCTGTTGTTCTGTTATTTCTTAAGGTAAACCTTTCAGTGTTTTAGTAAGGCTGGTTTTGAGTCTATAAATTTCCTGAACTGCTCTCTATCTGTGAAGCTATGTATACTTCCTTCAAACCTGAAAGTGAGTCTGGCTGGGTGCAGTATTCTAGGTAAATCATTTATTTCATTGGGTTTTGTCACTATATCCCATCACAGACTTCTGGTCTTGAGGGTTTCTTGTGACAGGACTACTGTAAATCTTTATGATCCTCCTTTGCATATCGTTTTTCTTTTGATCTTGCTGCTTTCAGTATTTTATTCCTATCTATGGGGTTTGTCATTATGAGTAGAATGTGTTTTGGTGTGCTTTTCTTTGGGTATCTTATAGCTGGTACTCTTTAGGCATGCAGGATTTCAGTCTTTAGTTCTAGGAATTTAACTGTAATGATGTCCTTGACTGTTGTTTCTTCCTGAGGATTTTCCTTCTGGTTCTCTGGGACTCCAATGATTCTTAAATTGTTTCTGCTGAGATTATCAAAGACTTCTATTTTCTTTTTTTTTTTTCATTTGTACCAGTACCTGTTTCATTCAGAATTTTTTTATTTTATTTTTTAATATATATTTTATTTAAACACCTTGATTACATACATGATTGTGTTTGGGTTTCAGTCATGTAAAGAACACCTCCCATTAGCAGTGCAACATTCCCATCACCAATGGCCCAAATCTCCCTCCTCCCCACCCAACCTCCGCCTGTACTCTAGATAGGCTTTCTATTTTCCTCATACATTCTCATTATTAGGATAGTTCAAAATGAAGTTATTTCTCTAACTAAACTCATCCCTGTTTGTGGTGAGCTTCACGAGGTGAGCTGTAACTTCCAGCCCTTCTCTCTTTTGTGTCTGAAAATTATTATTGCAAGAATGTCTTTCATTTTTCTTAAAACCCATAGATGAGTGAAACCATTCTGCATTTTTTATTCTCTCTCACTTATTTCAATCAGCATAATAGATTCCATGTTATCCATGTATAGGAAAATTTTATGACTTCATCTCTCTGATAGATGCATAATATTCCATTGTACATATGTGCCACGGTTTCTTTTTTTTTTCTTCCTATTTCATTTTTGGAGGGGTAACACCCAGCAACACTCAGGGGTCATTTTGGCTCTATGCTCAGAATCAATATTAGCAGATTCGGGGGACTATATAAGATGCCGGGAATTGAACTGGATTGACTCCATGCAAGGCAAGCACCCTACCAAATGTGTTATTGCTCCGTCCCCTTTTTTCTCCCCAATTTTAATTTAATTATGATGGCAATACTGTTTAGGGGAAGATACATTTTATTGATTGAGATTCTGTGAATAGTGTTTTTATTCACATAATTCTGATACTATACCCATCACTAGTATGCCCAACTTCTTTTTTTTAATATTTTTTTTATTTTATTAAGCACTTTGATTACATACATGATTGTGTTTGGGTTTCAGTCATGTAAAGAACACCACCCATCACCAGTGCAACATTCCCATCACCAATGTCCCAAATCTCCCTCCTCCCCACCCAACCCCACCTGTACTCTAGAAGGCTTTTAATTTCCCTCATACATTCTCATTATTAGGACAGTTCAGAATGTAGTTATTTTTCCAACTAAATTCATCACTCTTTATGGTGAGCTTCATGAGGTGAGCTGTAACTTCCAGCTCTTTTCTCTTTTGTGTCTGAAAATTATTATTGCAAGAATGTTTTCCATTTTTCTTAGAACCGATAGATGAATGAGACCATTCGGCATCTTTCTCACTCTCTCTGACTTATTTCACACAGCATAATAGATTCCATGTACATCCATGTATAGGAAAATTTCATGACTTCATCTCTCATGACAGATGCATAATATTCCATTGTGTATATGTACCACAGTTTCTTTAGCCATTCGTCTGTTGAAGGGCATCTAGGTTGTTTCCAGAGTCTTGCTATGGTAAATAGTGATGCAATGAATATAGTTGTAAGGACGGGTTTTTTGTACTGTATTTTGTGTTCCTAGGGTATATTTCTAGGAGTGGTATAGCTGGATCGTATGGGAGCTCGATTTCCAGTTTTTTGAGGAATCTTCATATTACTTTCCATAAAGGTTGAACTAGATGGCATTCCCACCAGCAGTGGATAAGAGTTTCTTTCTCCCACATCTCCTCCAACACTGCTTGTTCTTATTCTACCAATCTCTGTGGTATGAGTTGGCACTTCATATTTGTTTTGATTTGCAATCTCTGTGGTGTGAGGTGGTACCTCATAGTTGTTTTCATTTGCATCTCCCTGATGATTAGTGATGTGGAGCATTTTTTCATGTGTGTTTTGGCCATTTGTATTTCTTCTTTGTTAAAGTTTCTGTCCATTTCTTCTCCCCATTTTTTGATGGGATTAAATTTTTTTTCTTGTAAAGTTCTGTCAGTGCCTTGTTTATTTTGGAGATTAGTCCCTTATCTGATGGGTATTGGTATTGGGTGAATAGTTTCTCCCATTCAGTGGGTGGTGATAAATTGGTGATAAAAATAAATATCCTGGGCCTATTTCCTTTAAGGTGCAAAAGCTTCTCAGCTTAATATATTCCCATCTGTTAATCTCTGCTTTCAATTGCATGGAGAGTGCATTTTCCTTCTTGAATATGCCTGTAGGCTCAATGTCCTGGAGTGTTTTACCTATGTGTTGTTCTATATATCTTATGGTTTAGGGTCTGATATAGAGGTCTTTAATCCATTTGGATTTTATCTTAGTAAATGATGTTAACTGGGGGTCTAAGTTCAATTTTTAGCAAGTATCTAGCCAGTTGTGCCAACACCACTTGTTAAAGAGGCTTTCTTTGTTCCATTTAGGATTTCTTGCTCCTTTACCAAAAATTAGGTGACTATCTGGGAACATTTTCTGAGTATTCAAGCCTATTCCACTGAACTGAGGGCCTATCCTTATTCCAATACCATGCTGCTTTGATAACTATTGCTTTGTAGTAAAGTTTAAAATTGGGACAAGTAATTCCTCCCATGCTCTTTTTCCCAATGATTGCTTTCGCTATTCTAGGGTATCTATTATTCCAAATGAATTTCAAGAGTGCCTGAAGAATGCCTTTGAAGAATGTTGTGGGGATCTTTAGAGGGATCACAGTAAATCTGTATAATACCTTGGGTAGCATTGCCATTTTGATGATGTTAATCCTGCCAATCCATGAGCAGGGTATGTTTTTCCATTTCCGCGTATCCTCTCTTATTTCCTGGAGCACAGTTTTATAGTTTTCCTTGTATAGGTCCTTCACTTCTTTAGTCAAGTTCATTCCAAGATATTTGAGTTTGTGTGGCAAAAGCCTATTGATCATCATTACAGAGTGAGAGAGATAGCATGAAGGTAAGGCTTTTGCCTTTCATACAGAAGGTCATTGGTTTGAATCCCGGTATCTGCCAGGAGTGATTTCTGGACGTGGAGCCAGGAGTAACTCCTGATGCCAGGTGTGACTTCAAAACCAACAACTACAAATAAATAAAGGTGATTCTTTTCGCCTGCCACATACCCTTTCTGGAGGCTCTTCGAAGGACCTATGTATGCCATAGACATCTTATCAGGAGCTTGTAGTTGATTCCTTGATACATGTTTCTGGTTTTTAGACACCCTGTGTTTAGGTTAGAAGTTTTTTCGTACATTTTCCTGTGATGCGCTTATGCAAACGGCCACTCTTTCATTGTTGCCTAGTTTTTTCCTTTAATTTAGTACTATATTGTTTGTTTGCTAAAAACAAAAGGGGTAATTGTTGTGTATGTAAACATTTCTGATCTTATCATAATCTGGAATTGTTGTGACCCTACCCTGATCAGTGATTGTACCCTACCCTAGGGTGTGACCGGGCAGAATTGTT
>PVKC010031474.1:0-14549 GCA_004027635.1 Crocidura indochinensis | reverse complement strand
ATAGATTTTTTTCCTTTCAGTGAAATAACTACTTTTCTCTGGAACACTGTCCTTGCTTTTAAAGATTGTTAAAAGGTTTTTCTCTTTTACCTTTTTCATCTTGTAGGGTTTCAAATTTTTAGCACATTTTGGTTTTCAAGAGGAAATGTTTTGAAACGTTTTGCTTACTTATTATCAGAAATCAAAGCATTTTTCCTCAAGAAGGGTGTTTACTATCCAGAATTAACAATCAGTGGATTCAAAAACTGTATTTCATGGTGGATGCTACTTGACATCTAAATCAGCTTAATCATAAACTAAAGGGGAAAGAAAACACAATTTTCCAATGTTAGAAGAAGTTATTTCGTTTGAAAACAAATTATCTGTTTTTGCTCAAGATTTTGACAGAGAAACTTTGATTCACCTTCCAAGACTGTTGCAACATCGCCAAGAAAATAATTATGATATTGCATTACCTATTTTAAAACAGCACTTTTAAATATGAGGGAAGCTTTTCTCAAGAGGTTTCAGGAGTTCAAAAACAGCAAAGCGACATTGGCCTTTGTTAAAAAAACAAACAAACAAACAAACAAAACAAAACAAAACAAAAAAAACCTCTGGATGCCACTCTAATGGAATTAAAATTTTTCCCCTTTAATATCGACATTGGCAACTTTGAAATGCAAAACAAAGAACTGTGGAGCTCGAAATTTAAACATCTTTGTGCTAATTTAGAAAGATTGGAGAAACACAAATGTGAACAAGTGGTCTGCTTTGAAAGACCTGGAGAAGGAAGATATGTTGATTTTTAACACCTGGAATAGTATTTCTGACTCATATAGTCAACTAAAAAAGCTAGCTTTTGCTGTTCTTTCCTTGTTCGGGTCTACATATTTATGTTAACAATCATTTTCAAGCATGAATCTTATGGAGTAAGCATCTAGTTTGTGGAGATTTGTCATGGTAACCCTAGAAAACAAATCAAGACATGTCTAATGATACTAGATATTTCCAATTTTCTAAAAGAAAGTCAGAAATTTAGAATCTTTTAGATGTGAAATTTCTTATTTTTAAAATGTTGACTGTCGGGGCCTGCATGTGGCCAACCTAGGTTGGTTCCCCAAGACTTCCAGGATGATTCCTAAGTCCAGAGTCAGGAATGAACTCCAAGCACTGCTGGGTATGGACCAAAAACCCCAAACAAAAAGTAAATAAAAATTTAAAATGTTGACAAGTGTTTAAGTGTTAAAACACGGAGTCATCCACACAAAACTTATCAGCAGGTCATTTCTTAGTCACCATCTTTCTGGTGACTATTTCTGCAAAATAATCCCCAAACTATACCAATACTTGACCATTCATTAGTAAACTTCGACTTTAAAATACATTCTTAAAACATACGTTTATTTATTATGGGTTTTATTCTGGAACAAGCCTAAATTGCTTTCTGAAATCCCAAGAACAGAAGCAAAACCAGTGTTGTCCTTCACAAATATTGTGGTTTAAGATTAAAAGGGAGAAACACTCAATCCTATTCAAAAAAGTTAAAGCCATAAGTGCACCAATTAGTTTAAAATACAAATTTGTTTTTTGAACTTGACGTTTGAAGTTTGTTTTTTGAACTTGACGTTTATCTCTCAGCCCAAATTTATGTCACAGGATTTGTGGCTAAATTTGGCCTGTTTTGACAAGCAGATTTATAAGACCAGTCAATGCTGTCCTGAAAGATGATGTTCTTGTCAAAAGAAATCAACCAGATATTTATCTCAGCTACCAACTCCTGGGATTCCCAAAGAAACTTGAATAATTGCTATAGATTCACTCCTCTAATTAGTTTTAATTTGCAGTCTTTTTATTATCTTTTTAGGTTTCTCAGTCCTTTCCTGTGGATTCCTAGGTACTTTTGAAGAGGAAATCATGGCTTCCCCACATTTGGTCTAAGACTAGCCAGTAAGAGACTTGGGCTTGGTTCCCAGTTTGCCAGTAAACAGCTGCATGACCTTGGCCAACTCTCTTCACCTCTTTATGGCCTCAATTTCCTGTGGCTGATCTCTAAATTTCCTTTCAGCTTTAAAAATTATTTTGACAGTGTAATTTAATTATGCAATACAATAGCCTATCTAGTTCATCTTTTTCAGACTTACCCAAGGGTAGTAAACGCAGGACTCATGCTCTCACTCATTCATCAAGCATTCTTTGGGTTTCTACCATATGCCAGACACTGCCAAGTGCTGGGAGCATAAATATAAATATACACAGATCTGCCTCAGAGAAATTGATGTCTCTTGGGAGTTGGAGAGCATTTACAAATAAATCAGCAATTATGATTTAGAATTATGTAGAGGCCCCCCAACTTACTTGGCCTAATGCTTCCTTTTCAGAAACAAAAATCACTGTGTCCCTCTGCAAATCTTCCTTATTTAAGTGAACAAACAGAAAGCACCCTCAATTGTATTTGAGGCTACTACTGTCCCCTTGAATACAACTCACATGCAAAGCAAAGGAAAACTCTTGTGGATATAGTGTTTAACCTGAATTTGAAGAATAAACAAGAATTAGGGCCCGAGAGATAGCACAGCAGTAGAGCGTTTGCCTGGCACACTGCCTACCCAGAAAGAACGTGGTTTGAATCCTGGTATTCCATATGGTCCCCCGAACCTGCCAGGAGCGATTTCTAAGCTCAGAGCCAGGAGTAACCCCTGAGTGCCATGGGGTGTGACCCAAAAACTAAAAAAAAAAAAAAAGGAATTAGAAATAAGAGAAATGGCAGCACATATAAGGTATAAAGAATAGCCAATAATTATTGGGTGGATGAATAAAACGGAAAATAACAATGAAATTACATTTTGATAAGTCTTTTAAGACTTGTTTTCTAAATCAGAATTCTTCACCGGGGGTCTTAGTGGGTCCTGTTGTCCTAATATAAATTAAAGAGTCCTGGAATTGGTGTGGGGATGGTGAGGCCTTGCTGGACTTGACTGGGCTCCCGCAGCCCCTATGACCTGGTGGGTCTGAAAGACAGAGAGATTCACAAAGCAGTCAGATGAAGTTCTAGGAGTCAGTCAACTTTATTTCACAGTCTCTACCACCTTGCACATCTCCTCACATGGCCTCCTATTCTAAGCCTTTTCCAAACAGCTACTTCTCTACTCCTACTGGGCTCTCTCGGCTTCTGTCTCCCTTTCAATTGCTTTTACCAGGCTTCTCAACGGGTCTCCAGGCTGACCAACTCCCTTTGGTGATGCCACTGCTGCTCCTTTTTTGATGATACTGAATTGCTGATGCTGAATCTGATGCTGTGTCTCTGATGATGATGATGATGATGGCTCTCTCTTCTCTCTCTAACTCTCCTTATCCCCTCTCTCTCCCACCTGCAGACTCCTCTGCCCGCCCATTCCAGGTGAATTCAAAGAATTCAGGTGGGATAGATGAGATGCGGGAGAGGATACCCACAGGTCCCACAGGTAAAATGTGTATAAATAAAAGGTTATAACATGAAGATTAAGAGATCAAATGGTAGAGACAGGTCAGTCACATGAAGGTAAAAAAGGGTTGAGAGAGTTATGGTAAGAAAAAGGTTGAGACAGGATACTGGGACAGTAGTACAACAGGTACAGAATTTGCCTTACATGTATCAGTCTGCGTCCAATTACAGACAGCCCACAAAGTCTCCTGAGCCCCACCAGAAGTGACCTCTGAACACGTGGTCAAAAATAAGTCCTGAGCTGCCAGATGTGATCTCCTTGAAAAGAAAAAGATTGGTAAACACTGGCCGAGGAGTTGCTAGATAGATGTGAGTTGTCTTCCTACTAAATGACTAGTAAATCCATTGTTACAACTCATAACCAAGAATTTCCATTTTCCATATACCCATTATAAAAAAATTTAAGCTATTGGAAATGGAATAGATTGTCATTTCCTACCCCTTATCTTTTTTTGTCACTTTAAAATTCTAACATTCATGAATTAAAATAGGCACAGGGATAAGTCAGAAGTTAGGGATAAAGCTTATCAGCTCACTATAAAAATATATATATATATATTGTATTTGTATATGCATTTGTTATGGCACTTCCAATCTTCTGAGAGTTATAGAACATTAAATAAATCCCCATTCTTGACTATTGAAACACATAAAACACAAAATCTTCAGATCATTTTCTCCAGTTATCTATAGTGTTCTCATAAACTAAAATGGGTGTCTTCAAAAGTCAAAGAAATTAGACAATTAAAGAAAACTATAAAAATATCAGTCAACAGTTATCCTTAAAGAAGTTTTACTGCTGCACAATTAGCCTGTTTACAAGAACTCTCGGGAACATCAAATTTAAACAGCTGATGTAACCTTTTGATTAGAAGTAATTTCTTCTCAGAAAATTCAGTCATGAACTATTAGCATCTTAGGAGAAAAATACAAACAAATCACATAAATCAATGCTTCCATAGTCCCACTATCTCTCTGCAATTCTCTTTAGTCTCCACAATTTTTGGGTTTTGATGTTTTTGTTTGTTTGTTTAGTTTAGTTTTTTTTGTTTAGTTTAGTTTTTCTTTGTTTTGTTTTTCTGACCATGCCAGGGATTAATCCAGGCCCTCATGCATGCAAGATAAATCCTCTACCATTGAATTATATTTCAGCTTCCTCAAATATGCTTATTTAGAAAAAGGTTTTAGAGACTACAACTAGACTTCCTTTGACATTTTTATAAATGTTGGACATCATATTGCACAACAGAGATACTCATCAAGGAGTGAAGCCACTAAGAAATGGAAACAATTACTAAGTAAAACAGAAAAGTAGGCTTACATACAACGAAGAGCCAAATACAGAAAAATATCTTTAAAAAGGGGTCTTGCAACATCTTTCTCCGATATTTACACCTACTCCAACCTCTTTTTTGCCTTGTCATAGCTGAAGATGGAAATAAGTTTTAATAGCAGTCATAATACATTACAACATATCTCATGAGATTGTCCAATCCTTTTCTTATTAAAAATATTTTATCTTATCTTAATTCCCTCATAAAGTAAAAACAAAAAGAATAAGAAGATGACTAAACATGCAACAACTTGAAGTGTAACTTTAGTCTATTCCTGGTGTGAGCCATGACGCACATCATTTCAGTTATAAAACATGAACTTTGTCAAAGGAAACAGCTTTGCAAAAGTAAATACATATAAACTGTCCCTTATCTGCACTAGACTTAACATGCTGTCCTTTGGCTAACATTGACTTCTTTCTGTCTACTTCTCTTGAATATTTATAATTACATTTATTGTTAAAATTAATTAGTAAGAAATACAAACTGAAAGAGACCAAATACAATCAACACTCATCTTGGATATGTCTATGTTTAGCCATGCTAGGAGCAGAAGTTCACTCTGTAGGGCTCAACAAGACCCTAATCTTGTTTAGTCCCTATTCTGTTTTAGACTCAGTGTAGAGAGCTGAAGTTTTTGTTGTTGTTGCTGTTGTTCTTGTTCTTTTTTTCTCCTCCTTCATATCAAAAATTTCTCTAAATTTAAATAAACTGAATTCTCTAGAGGCATATTTGACGGATGATTCAGGAAACAAATAAAACCTGATTAGAAAGCAAAATGTAATCTTTTACTCATTACAAGAAACATTCAAATTCTTTTAATAAACATAGGCTCAGAGTGAAATAAGGGTTGGAAAACAATCGAACAGGCTAATGGTAGACTGAAAAAAAATCAGGATAGCTATATTATATCAGACAAAATGATGTTATATCTAAAGAAAGCAACAAGATATTAACCATTTGGGGAAAAAAAGAAAAAACAAAACAACAACAGCAACAACAAAAGATATTAACCCTTTTTCAGATGAGTGGAAGGCAAAAATTTTCTCCAAGTCTGTGGAGTGTCTTTTTATAACAGTCATTATTTCTTTTGTGGTGACGAAGCTTCTCAAATTTGATGTTTTCCCGTTAGTTTGTTTGTTTTGACCACACCCAGTAGTGCTCAGGGGTTACTCTTGACTCTGTGCTCAAAAATTGCTCCTGGCTCAGAGAACCATATGGGATGACAGCGGATCAAACCCACTTTTGTCCTGGGTCAACCACTTGCAAGGCAAACACCCTACTGTTGTCCCGATGTAGTACTCTTTGTTAAAAAAAAATTTTTTTTTTATTTCTTTTGCTTGGCCAATAGCACTGAATCATTGAAGATATCTCTAGATTCAATGTCATAAAGTCTTCTACGTATAGTTTCCTCAACATAATTTATGGACTTAGACCTGATATTGAGGTCTTTAACCAATTTTTATTTGACATTTTTGACATGTTAGAAAGGGGAGTCTCATTTTGGGCTTTTTTTGTTTTGTGTTTTGTTCTGGCATGTGGCAACTAATTTTTCTAACACCATCAGCTAAAGAGTTTTTTTTACTCCACTTCAGATTTTTTGCTCCTTTGTCAAAGAGCTATATACCTGAGAATTTGTCTCTAGACTATCATTCTATACCATTGGTGGGAGAGTCTATCCTTATTCCAGATCCATACTATTTTTTTTGTTTTGTTTTTTTGGGTCACACCCATTTGACGCTCAGGGGTTACTTTTGGCTATGTGCTCAGAAATCGCCCCTGGCTTGGGGGGGCGCCATCTGGGATGGGGGGGAGTGGAATCGAACTATGGTCCGTACTAGGCTAGCACTTGCAAGGCAGACTCCTTATCTCTAGCGCCACCTTTCCGGCCCCAGATCCACACTATTTTTTATGGATTTATTTGTTTGTTTGTTTGTTTTGGTTTTTGGGTCACATTCGGCAGTGCTCAGGGGTTACTCCTGGCTCTATGCTCAGAAATCGCTCCTGGCAGACTCGGGGACCATATGGGATGCCGGGATGCAAACCACCGACCTTCTGCATGCAAGGCAAACACCTTACCTCCATGCTATCTCTCTGGCCCCAGAGCCACACTATTTTGATCTCTACCATATAATTGTAGCACTCAATATAGTGTGAATCTATTTTGAGTGCTACAATTATATGGTAGAGATTGAAATTGGGGAAAGAGAGACACCTCCAATCTTCTTTTTCTTAGGATTGCTTTGGCTATTCAGAGAATTTTATTATTCAATATATATTTTAACAGCATTGATCTATGTACCGTATTTTCTTTTTTGTTTGTTTGTTTGTTTTTGTTTTTGTTTTTTTTGGGGTGGTCACACCCGGCAGTGCTCAGGGCTTACTCCTGGCTCCATGCTCAGAAATTGCTCCTGGCAGGCACGGGGGACCATATGGAGCACCGGGATTCGAACCGATGACCTTTTGCATGAAAGGCAAACGCCTTACCTCCATGCTATCTCCCGGGCCCCATGTATTTTCCGGTGTATAAAACGACTGGGCATATAAGACAATCCTCTAATTTTACAGTTAAAACATAGGTTTAGGCCTATATTTGCTGTATCAGACAGAACGTTCCTGTGCTGCAACTGTATGTACCACAGTGAGCCAATCACAACAAGCAAAGGTTCAAAGGTCTACTGTCATAGACTTCCTCTTTGACTTTGGCCCATCTGAGCAGGCTTTTGACAGTGTAGATTCGGGTCCAGAACATTATCTAATTTGCATGCATCAAAAGCCTGCTTGGATTGGCTGAGTCAGAGAGGCGGTCCGAGCAGCCTTGCAGTAATTGGTCCCTTATCATAGGCACCTTTTCTGGCAATTCCCTGGTGGTATCAGTTAATCTCCCCCACTACATGAACCAAACAACACCCCATCCTCGTCCCTAGCACTTAATCACCAACACGGTTAGCTGGGTTTTACCAGAAGTGGCCCCCAGATCTCCTGAGTACTGTTTGGGAGCCCCCAAGAAAGAGATTTGGAAGCTCTGCGGCCTGATTTTGTTTGTTTCGTTTAGTGGCATATTGAAACATTTTTCAGATATACTCGGCGGATAAGATGACCCCCCCAATTTTGGTTGACTTTTTTTTTTTTTGCTTCAAAAGTCATCTTGTACGCCGGAAAATAGTTATTTATAAAGGTCATGAATATATTTATAGGGACTACATTGAATTTGAATATTGATTTGGGCAAGATTGTCATTTTGATATTGATCCTTCCCATCCATGACTAAGGAATGTGTTTCCATTTCCTCAAGGTCTCTTTCTTTTAGGAGTGATTTATAGCTTTCTTTACATAAGTCTTTCATTTCTTTTATCAAACTGACTCCTAGATACTTGATTTTTCTGAGACACAATTGTCAATGGGATTGGTTTTGTAATCTATCTCTTCTATTTCATTATTTGTATATTAAAAAAAAAGTCATAAATTTCTGGGCATTGATTTTGTAGCCTGCCACTTTACTATACAATTCTATAGGTTTTAGACTTTTTTTTTTTGGTAAAGTTTTTAGAATTTTCTAAATAGTATTGTGTAATCTGCAAATAATGAGAGTTTGACTTCCAAAATGGGTGTTCTTAATGTTCCTTTCTTGCCTAATTTCTATTGTGAGAACTCCAATACCATATTGAATAGTAGTGGTGAGAGTAAGCAACCTTGTCTTATGCCTAATTTTAGAGGGACACCATTGAATATTATGTTTGTTGTGGGCTGGTGGTCAATGGTTTTAACCTATGTTGAAAAATCCTTTTATTTTATTTTTTTGAGATAAACTTTTATTTATTGAGTTTTTAAATCATGAATTGGTTCTTGTCAAATGATTTCTGTGGCATCTATTAGTAAGAGCATATAATATTTATTTTTCTTTATATTGATATGGCATATTACACTGATTGAGTTACGTATATTAAACCATCCTATCATCCCCAAGATGTATCTTATATGATATCATATATATTATTGGTATATTATTCGAATTTGTTGGCAAAGATTCTGTTGAGGGTCTTTCCACTATATATATTCAGGTGCAAGTCCCATAAAAATACCAGTGACATTATCAAGAACTTAAAAAATCTTGTTAAAATTTGTATGGAATTATAAAACTCTGAATAGACTAAGGAATCTTGATGAAAAATATGGTTGATCTTATATTCCCTGCCTTTAAATTCTATAAGAATGTGTGATACTGGAAAAATATTCTCAGACAAATGGAGAAGAATTGAGAGCACAAAGCTAAACCCCTAAGATTTCTAATTTATGACGAAGTAGAGTGTATATAAGATAAAACAACATAAACCTTTTCAAAATACAATGATGGAAAAACTGGGTAACTACATACCAAAATATGAAACTGGGTTTTTATTTTATATCATATACAAAAATTAATTCAAAGTGAATTAAAGATCTCAAGATCAAACCAGAATCTATAAATTCCTGATTAAAACACAGAAGAACTCTCTAGAACTTGGAATTCAGAAGTGTCTTCAGTGATTTGATTCTACTGGAAAAGAACATAAAAATGTTGCATGGGTGAAGGGGGCTTTTCTTTTTATGACTTTGGCCCAACTGCAAACATGTTTGTAATTTTGAAGAATAAAGTACTATTAAAAAATAAAAATTAAAAAAAAGAAACTAAATGTCCAGCATCAAAAGCAAAACAAATTGTACTACACCAAAACCAATAAACAGGTTAAAAATTAAAAATGCCTTACTTATTGAAAGAGCGTGTCTATATAGTGCACATCAAATAAATTGAAATCCTATATGACCCAGCCATTCCATTTTTTGGCATCTAGTCCCTCAAACACAAAAACATTGGTTCAATAAGTTATGTGCACACTGATGCTTATGGCATCACTAATTTCAATGGCCAGAATATGAAAACAACCCAAATGTCTAACAATATATGAGTGGATAAAGAAGTTGTGGTATATGTACACTATGCACTACAATGCAGCAATAAAAAATTTGCAGTGTGGATGGAACTGTAAGTGATCGTGTGCAACAAAATAAGTCAGAGAGAAAAGGACTGATACTAGATAATCTCATTCATCTAAAGTATACAGAGAAACAGCACAGGAATAGACAGCACTAAATGATGACAGATCTTTGACTTTAGATTATAAGGCTGAAGAGTACAGAGCAATTCCATGAAAAGAGACACTAATAAAAAAAAGAGAAAAAAAAAAGAAAAGAGACACTGAAGAGAAAAATAAGAAACACACACAAAAATGACATAAAGACTATCTTGGGCACTTTGATGTTAATGATATTGAAGTAACTTTGTACATCAAAACAATAAACGTTAACACTACTGTTACCTACACTACAATAAAAATGTTTAAGTGCTATATAATGGTCACATCTCACTTTTTAACACCAAAAATGGTATAAAATCTGCAGTAATTATAGAATGAAATGCAGGTACCTATTGCCATAACCTCCTTCAGAGTAAAATAAAATCTCACTCATTCCTGGAATCTTATTACCCAGATACAGTAGCAGGTGGTCAAAACTATTTGTTATATTATAACAATAAAAGGAACAATAAAAGCTCCAAAAAGAGAATAACTATTGTAATTGCAATAATAATAAGAGCATCAGTAACAGAAGTAAAGATATTAATAGCTAGTGTATTCAAAACTGCTATTGTATTATGATATTTTGAGACAGAGGGGTTTGGCCACACTCAACAATGCTTAGGGCTTACTCCTGGCTCTGTGCTCAGCAAACACTATATGTGGTGCCTGGGATTGAACCAAGATCAGCCATGTGCAAGACAAGCACCTTATCTATTACTCTACTTTTCTACTCTGAAATATAATATTTAGCATGGCTCAGTTTGTTTATCTTAATTATAATCAATAAGGAGATAAATTCTGTTTCTATGCCTGGTTTTCAGATAAGTGAAGTGAGGCATAAATAGGTTAGTAATTCTGTGAGAACCATACTCGCAGGCAATCTAACTACAAAATCCTTGCAATTAACCATTAGAACTACTAATAGCCATGTTTCAAAGTAGTCCATGCAGTCTATGAACTTCTTCTATACACTGTAGACTTAGTGGCTCTTTCCTTCTCACATTCCATTATAAACACATCACAACAGAGAAGTTTTGGTGTAGATCACAGGCCTTGAAAGGGCTAGGGGACCCAAAATCTTCATTAAAGGAATTTCAGATATGAAACAAGGGTGATTAGCCACGAATAAAGAAAATTATCCAATCTCTCACCTCCCCGTCACACCATTCTCTGTCTTCACACTTGGTGAATGCTCTTTCTTTCAGGATATCCTCCTTCCACTTTTCTAGAGTCACCAAAAAAGGAGTATTAAATTAGTATCATATTGGTCCAGAGGACTAATGATTGAAATTACTAGAAATGACTAATGATTGAAATTACTAGAAGTTGAGTTTTTCTTTCAATTCTTTATTACTTCAAGCACAGAAAAATATTAAGAGAATAGGGGCCCGGGAGATAGCATGGAGGTAAGGCATTTGCCTTTCATGCAAAAGGTCATCGGTTCGAATCCCGGTGCCCCATATGGTCCCCCGTGCCTGCCAGGAGCAATTTCTGAGCATGGAGTCAGGAGTAAGCCCTGAGCACTGCCGGGTGTGACCCAAAAACCAAAAAAAAAAAAAAAAGTATATATGCTCTCTTTTTCCTAAATAATTTTAAGTTAGTTATACATATCATAATTCTTGATGCTATGGTGCTTGTGTATGCCAGTGTTCAAACCTAGGACTTCATACATGTACATACATATGGACTCTGCCACTCATCCCTGTGACTTCTATGTTTAAAATTCACGGCCAAAGAGATAGTATAGTGGGTAAGGCATTTGCCTTGCATGCAGCTGACCTTGGTTTGATCACCAACACCCCATATTATCCCCTGAGTCTGCCTGGAATTTTCCCTGAGCACAAAGCCAGGAATAAGCCCTGAACATACCTATGATTAGGCAAGAGAATGGAAGTTACATTAGAGTTCTTGAGAAAAATTGAATAAATGAACACATAGATGGAGATAAATGAACCATAGGTAGAAAAGAGATCAGCAGAAGATAGAAAAATAGAAGATAAATGATAAATAGAAGAATGATAGATAAATAAAAGATAAATGGAGGTAGATGATAGAGTGAAAGAAAATAGACATATAGTTAGCTAGCTGGCTCCTGTATTGTAAATTATTGGCTCCTATATTTAGGAGACTGAGAGTTCTGAGGGCAGGAGACCACAGTTATGACTCAACAGTTTGCCAGAGAGAACTAAGTATTTTTTGATACTACTCAGGCTGAATAGAGTGCTAAAGAGTGTGGGAGCAATTATCTATTTTACTCAACCCACCAATTCATAAGATGTTCTTTTCAACACCTAGAAATGTTTGACCAATAATAGTCATAGACATTGTTTGATGTGATACCAATGATGTCTAAGATTAAGAAATTATAGAAACCTAGAATGCTGGAGAGATTGAAATGAAAACCAAGGAGCAAATATAGGTAATGTACTAGAGTTATAGTAAAATACTCTAATCCAACATATCTGATTGCAATAGACTCTACCAGGACCCAAGTCACTCACCAAACTGACTTTCCTATCCCCACCTTACTGAGAGAAAGACCTCCCAAACAGAAGATGTGATGATTGATACCTTTGTGCAAGACTATATAAGTCTTGGAGAAAATAATGAGAATCCTTAATTTGCACAGTACCATAAGCTAATAGAAAAATCAACAAAATTTTAATAATTTTTAAAAAGTAGTGGAGGACTGGAGCAATTTTACAGGGATTAAGTAGTGGAGGGGAGGAAAAGAGGAAAAGATTTCAAAATGACACTCTCAGCTACGGGGTGAGAAATTACTACACAATATAAGAAAAGGACACAAAGAGATCATATAAAAATTAAGACACTTGCTTTTCTCACATTAGATCTGGGTTTGGCACCTTTTATCGTCCCTTGAGTCCTGTCAGTTCTGATCCTTGAGCACAGAGCCAGGAGTAAGCACTGAGCACCACTAGCATGCATGAAACACCCCCCTCCCTACCCCATTACAGTTGTAGCGCCACCACTAGCAGCAATAGAATTATATAGATGGCATGTACTTCCCTTTGTATTAAGGAGCAAAGCTATTCAGCTTTAGAGTTCATCACAGCAGTAAAAAAAAAAAATCTGTTCTTATGTATTCATTCTTCCAGAAAGAAACCAGACGTTCAATTTTTAATTTTATTAAGAAACTATGAAATCTGGTTCCTGTATCTAATCATAAAAAAATATAATGATGGACAGAGAAGGGGGAAGAAGGGCCTGGTTGCTGTCAGCTCCCCCATTTTCCTCTTTTCTTTTAGAAGCAAGGAGAAAAGATGAGCAGGAACTAAGGGGCTAGAGGAGTCTGAGAGGGAAAGATGCTTCTCAAGTCAAAGGTCAAGAGATACCTGAGCCCCAGATATCTGTGGGAAGCATTATTTCCGTAATAGTCTCCTGGTAGTTTTGTTAAGCTTGGCTTGCCTGGACTATAAATTCTAAAATTGCCTTTTCTAGATGATTCTTTTTAGGGTGGATCACAAGAGACATTTCCGTGTAAGATTTGATAAGCAAAACCGATGTGGCAGACATATTGGTTCCTGTATGGGAAAGTGGGTATGGACATTTAGGTCCATGAGATCCTTAAATTGTGACTGCAGGCCACATGCAAACTGCTGAGGACATTTATCAAGCCCAGCTGGTGTTTACATGACTGCTCCCCTCCTGCTTAGCATCTGACTTGTCCCAGACCCGCAGTGCACGTGTGTGGGATGTGCACCACATTTGTTGATTCCCCTCTGTCTCTCTTTTTCCCGGTCTCAGCCAGAGGCCCTCAAATTATAGCCAGCCAAAAGCAGACCCATAGTACTCAATGAAATACTGGTAAGTTAGTTGATTTCACTTTATTCTTCATTTTAAATATTATATTTATTCCTGTTTTTTTTTACTTCAAAGTAAGATATATGCAGTGTTCCTAGGAATTTTTTCACAGATTTTTTTAAAATTATACTCTGGCCCTCCAAAGGTCTGAGGGACAATGAACTTGGTCCCCTGTTTTAAAAGTTTAAGGACCCTGAACTAGACCATGACATTGAACACATTTAATTAGTGCCTTGGTTTTCTCTTTCTACAAGGACTTGTAGGGTGGTGGTAGAAACCAAGTCAAAGAGTATGTAAAATGTTATATAAGCTGAGCACATAATAATTATATAGAACAGATGAGTTATTATTAGCTGATTTTTATTCTAGCTTTAAGAATATAGAAGGCACAAACCTGAGAAACTTCAGGAAAAGGCAGCTCAGATGAAGGTCTGTGTAGGCAGAAAGAGGGGACATTAGGATAGACCCAGACAAGTGGACACACTTTGATGAGGATGGTGAAAGGAAGAAACTGTAATCAAGAATGGAAGAAAAGGACAATGATGGTGAGTATTAGGAAAACAAATTTAACCTCTCATATGCCACTTATTTGAGAAGTAGTGAAATCTGTACCTCCTAGAAACTTTGTGCACCATGTTAAAAGGACTCCCTATTATCAGTGATCTTCTTGGTCTTTGGAGTCATTTTTTCTTTATCTCCTACCGGACTTACATCAAGATGAGATTTCATTTTACCCTTACTGCTGAGACACCTCCTGGTAGACTTGATCAAACTAAAACATAGAGTCGTTCCCTGCCCATCACAAAATCATGC
>PVKC010031473.1:0-14498 GCA_004027635.1 Crocidura indochinensis | reverse complement strand
ATTTTTGATTTTATCTCATGGTTCTTGATATTTTGTCCTCTGCATACATGCACCATGGGTGATAAATTCTCTTCATATCATAAACTGGACATGATCAGAGTATTTCTCAGAGTCCAATATTCTTTGATACCTAATATCCAATACATAAAAAAAGGATTTTCTTCTGTGTTTAAGATAGTATTATAATGTTAATTCTTTCATTGTGTCTCAAAGTGGCCATGTAAATAAACTTTAAAAAATCTAATAGTGGGGGTTAGAGAGACAGTACAAAGATATGGCAATATCTATGAATGTGGCTTACCCTGTTTACTGCCCAGTACCCTATATAGTTCTCCTAGACCTCCAGTAGTGACCTCTAAGGGCACAGCCAGAGAGGCACTGAGTACCTGAATGTGGTTCTAATACACTAAGTTTATAAGACTATCAAAAGATATAACTGAAATCATGAAAGACTTTTAATGCTATCGAATTTTATTAATATTTTAAATATAACAATATTTATATAGTTTTATCTAAAAAGATGAGTATCATCCAGATCTTAATAGTCCCAGATTTGATAGTTACCACATATATAAAGATAGTGAATATAAAATTTTGCACTTCAGTTTTTGTTGGTGTTGTTTTGGGCCACGACGGTGACACTCAGGGGTTACTCTTGACTATGTGCCCAGAAATAGCTCCTGGCTTGGGGGACCCTATGAGACACCAGGGGATAGAACCGTGGTCCTTCCTAGGTTAGCACGGGCAAGGCAGATGCCTTACGGCTTGTGCCACCGCTCCCGCCCTGAGCCCTTCAGAGTTTAAGTGGAGGCTTGATCTTGTCAAATTATCTGAAAACTAAATCTACCCGATAGAAGAGAATTCCTGTAATTTACATAGATTTGAGCCCATTATACTAACTCACAATGGACTTGAAGTACCACTTTCCAAGCGTACCAAGTATCACTGGGAATGTCTACTGGAGTTCCTAAGCATTGAGAGCATATTCAAAATTGGTACAATAGATTATCTGTATTTTGTTTTGCTTTGGGGGTGACACCCGGTGATGCTCAGGTGTTACCCCTGGCTGTATGCTCATAAATAGCTCTTGGGTTGGGGACCATATGGGATGCCAGGTGATCAAATCTCAGTCCATTAGGCTAGTGCATGCAAGGCAAACACCCTATCACTTGTAGGTCCCTACCACTCTGGCCCTGGTTATCTGTATTTTTTTAGTTCATATTAGCACATATTCTTGTAACTAATATATTTAGCACTATAATTTCAGAGTCAAATGGTATGTGTAACATATTTACTAGACTGTATGACAATTATTATTCTAATCTCTATTTATAGTCAGTAAACAGCACTAAGGACCACTTACTGTTTATATTTACAGCTACATTAGTGCTTTACAATAATGTTACTCTTTAAGAAGCCAGAAAAATGTTATATATTAAATGTATTATATGCTATATATTAATGCCATATCAATCCATCTATGCATTTTCTAATTATGTCTGTGTTAAGAAATATATAACTAATTTAAACATTATCTTATTACTAAAGGAGGGCCAAAATGGGTGCAATCTACGTGTCATACCACATAACAATTAATAAGATCCTTATCAACAATATTCATCTCTTCAGTTGGCCTAGAGTTTACTAATTGTGGTTAGGTAGAATAAATGTGCCTAGAATTTTCTTAAGGACAAAATAGATGATCAAAAACATTAGAAGACACCTTGCATGCAGCTGGCCTAGGTTTATCCTTGGCAACCTATATCATAATCTGAGCCTGCCAGAAGTGATCCCTGGACAAAGAACAAGGGGTAAGTAAGTAAGACCTTAGCGGGGCCAGAGGGATGGTGAAGCAGTAGGGTATTTGCCTTGCACATGGCTGATCCAGGACAGACCAGGTTCAATCACAGGCATTCCATATGGTTCCCGGAGCCAGGAGTGATTTCTGAGCCAGCCAGGTGTGGCCCAAAAGCCAAAAGAAAACCAAAAGTAAAACCTTAGCACAGCCAGTATGACCTAAAAATCAGAACCCAATTAAAATCATGAAATCAGTGTCTGATTCAGAGCAAGCTCAGTGAAAGGCAATTTTAGATTTTAGGATAGGGATCAGGAAGTATTTCTGTTAAATACGTATAATACATTATTTAGACACGACTACCATAATGTAGTGTTAAAGAAGCCAGACATGATATGAAACAGGTAAGTGGCACTATGTCTCAAGAATGACTGAGTGCTGTTTTCGTCCAAGGGCTAAAGTTGGTACGCTCCAAATCCAAAACATAAATCTTTTTCAGAGACCTGAATAATTTTTGGAGAATCTTTTGGTTTGAGTCAGTTGATCAGCAATACTTGAGTACAAATAAAGACTTTTAAAATAGGTCATGACAAGAGAATTCAGGGAAATAAAAATCACAAAGAAGATTTTCAAAATCAAGGAAAAATATCTCTCCCATAATAACTTTTATCTCTGGCCAGTACTAGAACATTAGATTCAGTAAAACATTGAATTTCCAAAGAGAACAATAAATTTCATAGAGAAACACTTCAGTGAATTTAAGACTTTCCAAAAATACTTACAATGGGCTTTAATTTTTCTAGTGAAAAAGGATGTCAAGTTTATTGAGACCACATGTCTTATATGTTAACTAAAATTATATCCTTAGAAAAATACTCTATAGATATTTTAATGTGGACTCTCTAAGAACTTCTTAGGTAAATATGGTACCAGAATATATGGTACTAGATTACTTAAATTATATGCCACTTAAATTTAGTACCTTAGAAAAGTAGATGATTTTTTTGGTTTTCTGAATATATTAGATCTAACATTCTATCAGTATACCAGTAAAATAAACTGTTAAATATTCCCTCATCTATATGTTCAGTATGTACACAACTAGAAGATGCTAGAATCTATAATAATAATTAAAGAAAAAAGAGTTAAACTCATTATAAGTTTCCATATGACAATTCCATTAAATAAAAATATAAACAAAGAAAACCCAGAGAAGTTAAATAAGTCCCTTAATGATATACAGGTAGTTATCAAGGTAGGACTCAAAGATATAAACTCAGAGTTTATATCTTTAAAAGGTTGAATATGAAGACAAGACTTTATTTTATATCTAAAATCACTTTACCTAAAAGTGTAAGTTTACCTAAAAGGTATACATTTTGATGAATTAAAGGAACACACAGAAAAGTTTTTACTACGTATGTTACTAAACAGAACATGTAAACAAAGAAAAGATGCTTTCCTCTTCTCTAGAACAGCTTAGTTATGAATCAAATGCTTCTTCACCCATCAAATTCAGCAGCAGAAACCTAGCTTATAAGATGGTAATAATGGTAGAAGGTAGGGCTTTGGGAAGTGATTAGATCAAGATGGAACATTTATAAATAATGTGAGTGCTCTTCTAAAAACAAATAACTGTAAACCCCAAAATCCAATCATAGTAATTTTGTAATTTCACAGTGATTAAAAATTAAAAACTAACAAGCATAAACAAACAAACCATTAGGTGCAGGTACGCTGCTTTCCTCATATGTGCTGATGACCAGTGTTAGATTGTTGATGTCCCATTTGGTCTCATGAGCACTACTGGGCATTGCCTTCCAAAAGCAAGAAAGCACACAAGCATACAAACCAAGAACTTCTGTCTTTTTATTTTATTTTATTGAAACCATTGTGCTCAACAAAGTTCTTCGTAGTTGAATTTCATATATACCATTCCTACCACCAGTGTTGACCTCCGTCCACCAATGAATCCAGAGTGGAACCTATACCACCACCCTGTGCCCCCTGGACTGCCAGTATAATTGGCCAATTTAAGTTTAGATTGTTAAGGTTTTGGTCTCTTGATTCTACTGTAGTTGACTTTGGTTTAGATATTTAGTTCTGTTTATTTTTTCTCAACCAATGTCCTGAGAGCACTTGGTCCCTGCCTCCCACAGCCTTTCTTTTTTCCTTTCTTTTTATTTTTATAGAAAAATGCAGAAATTTGTAGTAAAATAAAGTAATCCATATCCAAAGGGTCTATGAAAAAGGCAAGAGCACCAATTTAAAAGACATAAAAGAAATAAAAAAAAATCAAACCCAAAGTCAATGACAACAGAATCGATACCCAATCTTCAACAAGCTATTCACATTGGGGACCAGTTATACTAGCAGCCTGGGGGGGGGGGCAAAGGAGGGGGATGCTGGGAACAGGGTTAGAAGGACAACACTGGTGGCAGGAATACCACTGATTTAATGTCACTATGTACCTTAAATATTACTGTGAAAGAATTGCAATTCACATTGGTCACAATAAAAATTATTTTTAAAAAAGGAGCAAAACAAAATAAAATAAAAGGTGTTTGTGTGTGTGGCAGGTTTATTTTGTTTTGCACAGACCCAGAAAGAGTTAGAGAAAATAGAAAGCAAATAAACTTAGGCCTAAAAACAGGAAGACCCTACCTATGAAGCATCAAGCCATAAGGCGAACTATAGACTCCTGGAATATTAAATTGACTAACCCCAAAGTCTGTCTTTGTGGTCCCAATAAAAGTTCTCAATCACTGTTGTCACAGCCAGGTTTCTGTAATTAGAAATATTGGTTTTTGTACAGATCCTATGTCAAAGTCAGGGATATACTTCTCTTTAAAATTACAGAGAGATAAAGGTATCATGAATAAAGACAGTGCTCAGAAAACACAAGATCTGGTCAGTATATTGGCCTCAGGTTTCCCAGTTTCCATAATATGCTACATATTTTTTTCTTCTTAGCCTCAGCTAAGGTATTTTCTTATTTCCTTCTCAATGGACTGAGACAATCCTACTTGTAGATTTTTCTGAATTTTATTCAAATGTTTTTTATGGCTTCTTGTGACAAATAAGTCATTTTTTTTCACACTTTCTAAGCATCGAATTTCTTCTGCTGATATGACAATGATCATATTAGGTGGCACTAAAAATTTTAGAGTTATTTTGTTCTCTGTTTTTCTTTCTTTTTTGTTTGTTTGTTTGTTTTGCTAGGCTGAGACCTCTGCATAACAATAAATATGAAGACTCCAAGTTTCCAGCATCTTCCCAAATGTGTTATAGAAAGCACTTGAATATTGAATGAAAGTTTGAATGAATACATTAATAAATATTTCGTTTGGTCATTGATTCCTAAGTTATTATTCTCAACACAATGAGTAATAAAATATCCAACTATTAAAATAAAAACTACCTTGTTTTGAAGATTCTTTCTAGGGGCCGGAATGATAGTTCAGAGAGTAGGGCGTTTGGGCCTTCTACATGACTGATCCAGGTTCCATTCCAGCACCCTATCTTATCCCTGAAACCCAGAACTGATTTCTGAGCTCAGAGCCAAAATTAAGCCCTGAACACTGTTGGGTATGGTGCCCTCCTGCTAAAAAATAGACTAAAAATATTATTTTGTACTCAAATGCATCTGTTTTAGTTAAAGTATAAGTATGTAAGCACTATTGCAGAAGACTGCTCTCCAGTAAATGGCATTTTCTGCAACTTAGAAGTCATATTAACATGTGTTAACTTTCCCTTAGCTTCACCTACTGTTGTTTTGTTTCTCTTTTTCTTTATTTTTTTTAGAGACTTTTCCATAGGGACACAACTATAGCCCATTTACCACCTCTCAAGTTTTAATAATATTGTTAAGAAATCTGTTCTAAGAAATTGCAGAGAACACTTAGGAGAATTGCTAAATAATTCCACAGTTGTTCTGCTTAAACATCTTAAGTGTCAGGCTGCATAAGATCACTGCTTTTTCATTTTAGTTTTTGTTTTGCACGGAACCACATAAAGATCACTGCTTTTGTCCTCCCAAATAAAATGTTGAAAGAAAGTGAATGCTCAAAGCTTTCATTGTTCTTAATTCAATTGCAATAATTTAATTAAAAAAGTTATTTAAACTTAGCACATGGCATAGGCTTTTCAAAACACCACTATTGGATAAATTGTAATGCAATCATTTATTCTCTTGCTTTGTTGCATGACATGAAGTGCCTTCAGAATTATTCATCTTACAAGTGTAAGGTTCCTTTCATTGGTGATCATTTTATTTGTGTGTGTTTATATGTATGTATATATACATATATATATAAACTGTTTTGTTGCAATGCAGTATTATTACTTTTCATAGGGTGCTATCACAAGAGGCATGCAGTAAAAATCTGAAGATGCTACCAGTAATTAGGCAGCTGGGTGGCCTAAAAATTATCTCTATTACATTGCTGTTTGTTAGTTCTCTGTGTTTGTTTCTTTAAAGAAAAGATTTGGGTTTTTTTTACATATTATCTGCTGACTAATTAAAACTTTCTTTTTACTTCACATATTATTTTTAATGCAACATTAACTTCTATATATGTGATTCATAGTCCTTGCTTTGCTTTGTAATCAAAAACATATTTAATGTGAGTGTTTTCTGTTACCTGCAGGTTCACAGATATCCCACATGTTTATTTGCTTTTCATATAAATTGATACTATGTCCATTCTAAAAGGTTAAACAGCTTTCAGGTATGTAGGAATGCATTATTCAAAGACCAAAAGATTGTGTGCTCATAGTTTACAATAAATAAATGTTAGCTACACAGATACTGAACATATTGTGCTTCTGATTTGTGTTTCTATGTTCTATCTTTGTATCTTTCTCTTTACTTTCCTTTTTTCTCTCTTATTTCATTATAACATGGGATTGTGAGAAATGAATGTAAATTGGGTGTGCAAGTTGAATTGTCTTACCTAAGTGAGGAAACTTGTGATGTGGTGCGTGATAGGATCTAGTAGGTATTTCATAAAATTTATTAAAATATTTATAAAATTTTTATTTATTTATTTATTTGTTTTTTTTGGGTCACACCTGGCAGTGCACAAGGGTTACTCCTGGCTCTACACTCAGAAATCACTCCTGGCAGGCTCGGGGGACCATATAAGATGCTGGGATTCGAACAACCGTACTTGTGCATGCAAAGCAAACACTATCTAAATGCTAGATCTCTGACCCCTTATAAACAATTTATTAAACTGTGTTTGCTTGGATTTATTTTTTAAGCCTGGTTAAATGAGGCTACATGATAGCAACCAAAGAAATTTCAAAGCCTGGAGTCTTTGATATTGATATACATACCTTACTTAGCAAAGATGCGATTGAGATCTTAACAAGAAGAGTTTAATCTGAGTTATTCCTTAGTCATCAAGTGCCAGCATATTTCCCTTGTGCACGGAGGCTTGAGTTAAAAAACAAACAAACAAAAACAAAACAGGAAGAGGAGTTGTGACCAGAGAGAGAGAATTTGGAATAATACAACCATAAACCAAAGATACCACTAAAAATTGACACCAAATCCAGAAACTAGGCATTGTACAATATCGCTCTACTCAACTTCTGTACAATTCTCCATTCTAATCAAAGAAGAGCAATATATTGGAAGAAAAGATTGTGTGCTGGACTCATAAAATGATATATTTTTATCAGGTTTTATTAGTGGCCCACCACCTAATTTCTGTCACATTTTATCTTGTATTTTTGTTTGTTTTGCGGTCACACTCATAAATTGTCAAGGGTTACTAATCCTTTGCAATCAGGTATTACCTATGGTGGTGCTCAGGAGAGCATATAGGATGCTGGGGAATAGAATCCAAATCCGCCATGTGCAAGAAAAACACCCTACTTGCTGTAATATAACTCCAGTCCCAACATTTTCTTATCATTATAATTTAAGTATTGCTATTTATTCCACAGAATTAATGCCACATGAGAAGATGCATTTAATAAATACCTGGTTTAATATCTAGTGAGAAAATAGCTTCATGTCATATGACATACTTAAAGAAAATTTGACATAATGACAAGCATTATTATAGACTACTATATATTATAATATTTTTTTTGTAAAAAATAAAAATACACTGAGGGATCAGAGTGGTTGTACAGCAAGGAATTTACCTTGCATGCAGACAACCAGGGTTTGATCCCTGGCATTTCATATGGAATCCTGTCTCCACTAGGAGTTATTTCTGAGCACAGAGCCAAGAGTAGCCCGAGCACTGCCAAGTATGGCCTCAAAAAAAAAAAAAAGACAAAACAAAATACATTGAATTAAATGAAAATAATAAGCAATAAGAAGGCATGTTTCTTCATATATTTGAACCATTACTTAAAAGATTCCACAACTGATTGACAAATATAACACTTATTTTCCACATTTTTGGAAGCTTGCATATACAACATCATAGCAGCTGCAGATGTAATCTCTGGTGAGAAATTCCTAGTTCATAGCTATAATCTTCACTGTAAGCTATACCGGAGGAATATGTGACTATTCTTGGGTTTAGATGGAAAATAATCTTAGATAGAAAAGATCACCTTTGTGATCTAATAATCAAAGATCCTAACTTCTAATTCTTTTAATGTATGAATTTTGTCTGGACACAAACATTCAGATCACAAAAATTTAGTTTAATAAAATTGCCATGTGATGAGAAATCAAATTCCTATAAATCCTAGGTTTCCTGTTAACACAATTTACTATACCAGATTGGAGGAATACTTGGATTTTTATTCAAGTAAAGGTATGCCAGATTTATAGATTAAAATAACTATTTTAAAAGCCTAGCTAATTTGCTGTTCAATATATATTAGGTTACATTGATGTAATTCTTATAAGTTCTTGATAAAATTTTGGAACCCAAGATTTGAAATCAATAGCTTGAGGTGAGTCAGTCTTTTTTTTTCTGAGCTTTGTACCCACAAACAGATTTTAAAAGAACTATCAAAATTTTATTTAAAAACAAATAGAAAGCACGCTGTATATTTATTTTTATTGAAAATTTAGTAACTTTGAAAAGGTTTTTGAGATTGAATAAAAATATGATCACTTAAAAATGCAAGTAAAATGAAACATGAATAGAAAATATGGTAGTAAATGAGAAAATTTAATCTATCAAGAATAAAAAAAATTACACTTCCTTTTTTGTTTACAGGGACTGCATTCTCAAACATTTTAATTTTGGAGTCAGAAAGAGAGTACAGTATATAAAATACTTGTTTTCATTCCACAGAAGTCAGTTCATTTCCATATTGTCCCCTGAGTAATATCTGGCATGATCCCTGAGTACAGAATAAGGTGTAGGTACTGAGCATAAATGGCTTTAGATCAGATAAAAGGGGGTTAATTTAAATTATGTACCTTTTTAATAAAGAAACAAAAGACACTGAAAATTAATGAAGTTTTGCATGCTTCAAAAGTAAAGATGATTGCATCAATTTATCACCGCCAACAGTAAGACATTTTTGAGCGATTTTTGTTTCAGTATTGACAATGTCTCCTTACGAACTTGCCTTACAACCAGCAGCATAAATTTACAAATGGCCAACTTTGGTTACCAAGGCCATCAAAAGCATATAGCTTGAACAAAGCAACTTTGCATTCACTCATGTGAGATCAAATCGATGACCCTAATCTCATTAGCACATTTTCTAACCAATGAATAAAGCAATACTGAACTCCTTCCTTTGGGAGGAATTGTCAGAGCTTACTCTTACATGAAGGCTTCAAAAATCCCCAGCAAACAATAAAATGAGAAGAAATAATGATCCAGTCCTTATAATTTGCCATCCAAGTTAGTGATGACGATGATGACTTCATATTTGGAGGAATTTATCATGAATATCAGATTTTTTAGGAACAGGAATGAATTACTTTTGCTGTGCTTTCTTGGAAAGGGGGAAATATTATGGAATCAGTTGTAGAAACAAAAATGGGAGCAGGGTTTTTCATTTATAAACCAGAATATTCAAGTGTCTCTTTGAACTCATTGTTGACTCAATAATATAGCATATAAATAGTGAAAATCATAGCCCACATAAAGAATTTTGAAACCAATCCATTAAGACAGATCTAACTGCAAATAAATTCCATTTGAAGGTGCGTCTTAGATATGATAGAATGGATATGTTTTGGAAATCCTGCATTGAGATTCTCAAATCAACAGTAGCTTTTCCAAATTTATTGTCTACCCATTTGTCTTTATAACAGAAGAAAATAAATTGCAAATGCTAATCGGCAGTTCTATAAAGATTCGATAGTGCCCTCCACTAATTGCATCACCTGCAGAATTCTCAGTCGGGCTCCAATTCCAGCTTGTGCAGTCAATAAGTCTGACAGTAAAATGTATCCTCAAAGTCCTGAGCAAAGGGGAAATTACAGTTTTATAAACATGTAGAGAGCTGAAAGTTAATTTATTTCATTCACTAGGGATGGCCTAACTTAGTTAATCTAAGCTGTGTTTAAAATGACATAGCTGCTTTTCTTAATTTTTAGATAAGTTCTAGATTTATGGTCCACATGCTTAATAGTTTGAAGCAATATACTGATATGTGGCAAGAACATTGCCTTGTTTATGACTTTCATAGGGGGCCACATCCAGCACGGATTACTCACGGATAACCCACTCACTGATTACTCCTGGCTCTGTGCTCAGAAATTACTCTTGGCAGACCCGGAGACCATATGAGATGCTGAGGATCAAACCCCGGTCAGATGCATGTAAGTTAAACACTCTACCCACTGTACTATTGCTCCATCCCCCCTCACTGAGTTCATTAAATTACCCGAATATACATTTTTTTTGTATGAAACTATTTCCTACACTATTCAACTCATTAAAAAGTTACTTCTCGGGGGCCGGGCGGTGGCGCTGGAGGTAAGGTGCCTGCCTTGCCTGCGCTAACCTAGGTCGGACCGCGGTTCGATTCCCTGGTTCCCCATATGGTCCCCCGTGCCTGCCAGGAGCAACTTCTGAGCAAATAGCCAGGAGTAACCCCTGAGCATCACCGGGTGTGGCCCAAAAACCAAAAAAAAAAAAAAAAGAAAAAGTTACTTCTCATTAAAAAGTTACTTCAATTAAAAATAAAACTATGTGTGTAATAGTTAAATAATTAGTACTAGTAAATGATCAAAAAAGGCATTTCAAACTAAGGGAAATCTTTAGCAAGATCTAGAAACTGATATGCTATAAAACTGACTAGTCGCAGGGAAAGGAAAGGAAATAGCCATTTTATTCACAGTTTTGACAGTTGAAATTGTGAAATATAAAATTATCTTATAACAGATTTTCCATCTGTACCATAAACTTTGTATTTACATCGATAATATAAAAACTATGGATTCTCTATATAAAATTTTTTAATGATTTTATGTGTTCAATATTATAACATTACATAGAAAGAATTATGAGGATTAAATAAATTCAGTATAAATAAAGCATTCAACACAATGATAAATACATTGAATACATGAAAAATAAATTTTAACCCTTCCTAAAGTCTAATTACTAATATTATAGGACTGAGATAATGGAAAACAAAATATACATTCATTCTACATTGGTAATTTCAATTTTAAGGTTACTTCTGTTCCATATAATTTTTTACTGGGAGCATCACATGAAGAAACATCAAGTAATATTCCAGGTTGATGCAGGAATACTACATAATCTACTAAATAATTTTGTCTAGATAAAATAAAAACAGAAACACAGCCAAGAACAGGCAGGAAATCAACTAAAGGTTGATTCTGGGAGTTATTAGTTTATTTCACAATCTGTTCACTGACTCAAAGTTGGAAAATTTGTATGATGCAAGTAACTACAGCTAAAAATTCAAGTTAAAGATCATAAGGAGCAAAATGAGCAAAGTCAGGAGAAACTCCAAAACTTGCAGTATGGATGAATGCAGGATTTTCAATTAGCAGTTCAAAGTTCACAGTTCTTCAGACCAAGGATTGGATTTTACATGTGGCACGTCTAGTCATCTAGGGATAGCACTTAAGGAATTTCTTTAGCCTTTTGATCCCTCACTCATAGAAACTGTCTAGATCATTTTAGTCTAACACTGTGATTATGTTTGGTTTGTGGAAATAAAAGCACTCCGTCTGTTACAGTTCCGAAAAGATGAAATCTCCGTAGAGAAAAGATAGATGAGGTAACTAGGGTATGCATTTGATAAATCTTGGTTTAAATTTAAATATCATAAAAATTCCAGTTCTTCTACTATTTACTTATCCAGCACATTTCAAATCATATGAATTTATTTCTGGCTCAGATATGCTATTTGACTTAACTTAGGTCATTTTAAAACTTGAGAGATAATAAAAATATAGAGCTTGGCCTTAGTTTTAATAGAAAGAAATTTAACGGTAATGTTAATACTTATCATTTTGAAACAAATAATAACTTTTATATCACAGTACATGTAATAAATATTTATACTGATAGGTCCATATACCTTAGGCACAATATCTTATCTAAATCTATAGAATAGTTTATATGTAAACTAATCTGTAATATATAACATATTTTAGAATACATTTTATAATGTAAGGTTTCCAACTTTTCATTAGTGAGGAGTCATATATGTATTGCACCTTATGGTAGGTAATGTTACTATCACAATAAAGACTACCGCTATCTGTCAAACTGAAATTCATGGTAGTTAATATTACTTTAGATCAACAATTTGAATGACTATTACCTTGAACGGAACGATGATGATAACTTGGAATAGTTACAAACTTGACTCTGAATTATTATTATATCAGTGATTAGAGAAGTAACTAAAATATTCCAGGGAAATTATACTTTTCGAGGGTAGGAGATCATATGAGAAATAACAGAATCTAAAGTAATCTGTGGACTGGAGTAATAGCACAGCACATAGGGTATTTATCTTGCATGCTGTCAACCTAAGTTTGATCTCCTGTATCCTATATGGTCCCTTGAGCCTGTCAGGAATGATTTCTGAGTTCAGAGACAGGAGTAACCCTTGAGTGTCGCCAGATGTGTCCCACCCCTAATTCATTAAAACAAGGGTATAAACAATGAAAAACAAAGATATAATCAATAACTCAAAATCACCTTGATGTTTCTGGAATCACAAACGGTAGCGAGGTTTGAAGTAAATCACTTTCATGTAGTTAAAATTAAAATTCTCACAATGAGTGCAGGAAGAATAAACTAGAATTTATAAGATGCATAACTATACAGTTCACTTTTAAAAAGCACTGAATCCCCAGAAATATACTGCTGCTTTCAATTTACCATTGAAAAAAAATTACTAACTCTGAGTATCTTTGAGACCTGGTTGAAGAGACCATTGGTCAGTTCATTGCACAATTTAGAAGAAAACCCAAATCATCAGAATTAGTATATGGTGATCCTATAATCTAGTTACCTAAAGGGGATTTATTCTGGTAAATGCCTCTCGCATCTCCTATCTACACCAATAGACTGCCTTATGAATAATTACCTACCAAGGCAGAGATAAAAATGATACTCAATATACGATACTAATGATTATAGAAAAAAAAAAGTTTGTAAGATGGCAAGGAGGAAGAGAATTGACCTCCTGACTTCTTATTTGGATTGGTTCTATTTACCAACACCGATTCTGTGAGGATCCTTTCCTTTAGGGACAGTCATGTTCATCTATTGATAAACTAAGCATTGTAAAAAGAACATTTCCATTTAGTTAATTAACTTTCTAGTTAGATATAGAGTCAGTGAAGAAGGGCCTTGGGAGAATCCAGTCAATTTTCTAACTATTAACTTACTTCTTGTGGACAAAAAGAACCAAGTGTGTTGTGTAGTAAAAATACCCAAAGGACTGATTCAATTGGAAATTTTAGATTCAAGATGTTGACATTGAGTTACTTACCATTAAGATTTAAATATTAAAAAAGGAAAAATCTTCAGGCACACTTAAAATTCTTACTTCCCCTTTTGTTTTATTGTATTTATTGTGGTTGTCATTTAAAATATACATTCAAAATAAAAAATGGTATTTCAGCTTTGTTATTGCTCATCTCTATTTCTAGTGACAATAGTTTCTGTCTGATTATGAATAAAACATTGTGCTCTTCCTAAAATGGTAGAGACAAAGTGGCACAACATACAACTCTCCTTTTTTTTTTTTTTTTTTTTTGGTTTTTGGGTCAAACCCGGCTGTGCTCAGGGGTTACTCCTGGCTCCATGCTCAGAAATTGCTCCTGGCAGGCACAGGGGACCATAACATGGGGCACCGGTATTCGAACAGATGACCTTTTGCATGAAAGGCAAACGCCTTACCTCCATGCTATCTCCCGGGTCCCACAACTCTCCTTTTTGTATTTCAAGATTTCATAGGCAACAGACCCAATGGAGAATAAAGCAACACAATGAAGCTTGTAAATATTAGGACATACGAGTGTTTGAAAGTTCATTGTTGTGAACAAATGGATGCTAGTGTCAATGAGCTATCTCTTCGCTAGCTGTTACCTTAGACTAAAATACATAGACATTACTTAAATATTCAACATGGAAAAGCAAAGCATGCACATAAATCGTGAGATATATGTCTCTGCTTAATTTAATAAGGTCAAAGATGCTTTTACGTTTCCATGCATCATTACTTATCAAGGCTTGCTTCTGAAGGTAGCGTCTTTGTCAAAAAA
>PVKC010031472.1:0-14525 GCA_004027635.1 Crocidura indochinensis | reverse complement strand
TTTTTTTTTTTTTTTCCCCAAGGAAAAAGCTAGCACAGAATCAAAAAGATTCAGGGGTGCAGGCCCTTATCTTGCATGCCACTGGCCCTGCTTGATTCCCATATGGTCCCCACAGCACCTCCAGTATCTATCACTGGTGTGACCCATGCCCATTCCACTCCCTAAAATGTCAAGAGCAACGCAGTGATTAAGAGTACCGAGTTCTCACCCCACAATTTGCTATCTCCGTGGACTTGGCCACTGGATCTGAATTCTCAGTACTTTAAAAGGCATGGCCTCTAAATTCGGGAGACGTGTACTACAGCTTGACTATGAAGTTACATCAGTCAAGAGTTGTAAAGCACTCAGAATATTGTACGAAGTGGAGTAAGCGCTGAGCAAACGTTGGCTTGCAAGCGCCTTGATTATCTTGGCCAGCGATCTCCTTGGGCAAACTTGAGTCAACGCCCACACTCCACCGCAGTTACAAAAGCCCAGGCCGGGCTCCAGCCAGCCTGGCCGGGCTGCAGGGCGAGCGCGTCACGTGACAGTTCAAGATGGCGTCGCCCATGGCGCTGCGTTTGTCGCTGGTTTTGCTGTCCTGGTCCTTGGCCGCCGCGATGCGCGGCGATTCGCCTGCACCACTGCCGCTGGTGCTCTGGCATGGGCTGGGTGAGTGGTCTCGGTCAGCGGGTCTAGCGACTCTGCCCTCTCCCAGCTTCTGGGTGTGCGAGTGTGGAGGGTGAAGTCCCTGGTGACACACCACTGACAGTTCCAGCATTAGGATTTGGGAGCCACTGTGCATTAGAATGGGAGAAGGGGAAGGAGCTGTCGGCGGGTGAGCTCGCACAGGGTTTTAGGTGCTGTCTTTGTTTCATCCTCACAGCGATAGCGTCAGGGTGCAGCACCTGGGTCTTTTTTTTGGGGGGGGGGTCACACCCAGCAGTGCTCAGGGGTTACTCCTGGCTCTACACTCAGAAATCACTCCTGGCAGGCTCGGGGAACCTAATGGGATGCCGGGATTCGAACCGCTGACCTTCTGCATGAAAGGCAAACACCTTACCTCCATGCTATCTCTCCGGCCCAGCACCTGTGTCTTAATGAGGAGAGCCAGATTGTATGTGGCTTCGTGACCAAGCCATATATTTTTTAAATTTGGGGTGTGTGTGGGCCACATCCGGTGACACTCAGAGGTTACTCCTGGCTATGCTCTCAGAAAACGTCCCTGGCTTTGGGGGACCATGTGGGACACCGGGGATCGAACTGAGGTCCGTCCTGGATCAGCTGCGTGCCAGGAAAACGCCCTCTCACTGTGCTATCGCTCCGGCCCCACCAAACCATATTTTTATTCATTCTTACAATTTGAATGAATTTAAAGAGATTTGAATTTAATTTGAGTTTGGAGACCATACCTAGTTGTGCTCAGTGCTTAATCCTGGCTCTGCAGTCAGGGATCACTCCTGGTAATGTTCAGGGGACCATATAGGGTGTCTAGTATCGAAACCTCATCACGTGCATGGCAAGTGCCTTACTCTCTGTGTTATCGATCCAGCCCCAGTTACTGAGATTTTTAGACACCTATAGTTTATGTCTATTTCATTTTAAAAGGGAGAAGGAGAAAAAGGGAGTGGAAGAGGGAGGGAGAAGGAGGAGGGAGGAAGAGAGCAAGGAAAAAGGAGAGAGAGATAGAGAAATAGAGAGGGGGGAGAGGGCTAGAGAGAGGGAGAGAAGCAGGGAGGGGAGAAAATGGGGAACAGGGAAGAGAGGGAGAGGAAAGAGGAAGAGGGAAGAGAGGGAGAAAGACATGGTAAGAGAGATAGAGGAAAGAAAAGGGTAGATAGGGTGGTGGAGAGGTAGAGGGTGGGAAAAGGAGGGAGAGGGAGACAAAGCGAGGAAGAGAGAGAAAGGGGAGAGAGGGTGAGGAATGGGGAGAGAGGGTGAGAAAGGAGAGGAGAGAGGAAGGAGTAGTAAAGGAAAGAAAGGGAGAAATAGAGGGAAAAGGGAACAGTTCATGTCTATTTTTAATACCTATTGATGAGGATACAGTAATTAATGAAATAGAACAAATTCTTTGCTCTTGTAAAACATTTTCAGTGAGAAAGACAAACCATTTAAAGAAAGAGGGCCCTGAGCAATAGCACAGTGGTAGGGCATTTGACTTGCACGTGGCCAACCCTGATTCTATCCTCAGCACCCCATATGATTTCCAGAACTCTCTAGGAGTAGTTAGTTTCTGAGTGCAGAGCCAGTAATAACCCCTGAGTACTCCTGGGTGTGGCCCCAAAACAAAAACAAAAAACATAAAAAAAGAAAGAAAAAAAGAAAAGAAATGGGGGCCAGAAAAATAGTACAGTACATTTCACTTGCCTTGTACACAGTAGACCATGGTTGTTTACTTATACCACTTATGGTCTGTCAGAACTTCCAGGAGTGATCCCTGAGCACAGAGCCAGGAGTAAGCTCTGAATTCTACCCAAACAAGCAAACAATAAAGTATATGTATTTTTTGTTTGTTTGTTTTTGGGTCACACCCGGCTGTGCTCAGGGGTTACTCCTGGCTCCTTGCTCAGAAATTGCTCCTGGCAGGCACGGGGGACCATATGGGGCACCGGGATTCGAACCGATGACCTTTTGCATGAAAGGCAAACGCCTTACCTCCATGCTATCTCCCGGGCCCCAATAAAGTATATGTATTTATCGAAAGACTTGAAAGTGAAGGCTTGCAATATTTTTTTTTGGGGGGGGGGTCACATCCGGCGGCGCTCAGAGGCTATTCCTGGCTCTATGCTCAGAAAGACTTTATGCTCAGAAATCGCTCCGGGCATCCATATGGGATGCCAGGATTTGAACCACCATCCTTCTGCATGCAAGGCAAATGCCTTATCTCCATGTTATCTCTCCAGACCCAAAGGCTTGCAATTTTAGAGTAAGATAAAGAGTGAAAACCTGAAATGGATGAGGGAAGATGTATATGAATATATTGTAAAAGGAACAGTAAATGCACCACAGAATTTATGACAGCTGTGTTTAAGGAGCAACATTCTGGTCATTGTGGTTGGAATAGCTATTGAGCAAAATAAGAAAGTAGGGTTTTGTTTTGTTTTTGTTTTGGGGGCCATACCTGGTGGTGCCAGGGGTTACTCCTGGCTCTGTACTCAGGAATTATTCTTGGCAGGCTTGGGGGTACCATAAGGGATTCCAGGGATTGAACTGGTCTTGGCTGCATACAAGGAAATGCCCTACCCACTGTACTATCTGTCTATCTCTCTGGCCCCAAATTAGGAGGGATTTTGGGGAGGGGGGTTAGCTACACCCAGTAGAGTTCAGAAGTTACTCCTGGTTCTTTGCTCAGAAATCACTCCTGGCAGTTTCTACCGCCCTGTGCTATCGCCTCCTTTACTCCTCCCTCCCTGCCAAAGTAGGAGTTTTGAGACAAAAGCAGATGTCTTTGGCAGATGTTGGGTCTATTAAGGTGGTGAAAGGGTGAGGGGAAGGGAAAATTTTGAGCAGATGAATGATAGGATCTAATTTACATCTTAAAAGGAAACTAGTAGATAATAGGGACCGAGGATATTTGCAGAGGCAAATAAATGATGGGGTGACTTGCAACAGTATACTGGTGGTGGAAATGTTTAAATGTGTCAAAATTTGGAAGATTTCAACAGAAACAACAGGGTTTACTAACAGATTAGATGTAGAAGGAGAGGGAAAGGAATCAAGGATGATCCCAGGGTGTTGGGTCTGGACATTCAGAAGGATGAAGTTGTTATTATTTTTTTTGGAGGGTTTTTTTTTTGGGGGGGGCACACCCAGTGACGATCAGGGGTTACTCCTGGCTATGCGCTCAGAAGTCGCTCCTGACTTGGGGGACCATATGGGAGCTGGGGGATCAAACTAAGGTCCCTCCAAGGCTAGCGCAGGCAAGGCAGGCACCTTTACCTCCAGTGCCACCGCCCGGCCCCCTGAAGTTATTATTTTATCATGATGAGGATGTTTATAAGGAGGAAGGAGAGAAAGTCAAGTGTTTGTTTTTGGGTTTACTAATTCTGGATGGTTGTTAGATATCCAGGAGATATTGATGTATTTGAAGTTAAGTGTATTAAACAGATATAGATTGGAGGTTTAAAGTTGGGAACCTTCAATATATTAAATAAATAAATTGACTGTTATTTAAAGCCACTAGACTGAGCAAGACTGCATGGAAAGTTAGAATATCCAAAGGAAGAGAAGTTTTAGATCTGAGGCACTCCAACATTTTGAGGTTGTGAAGATGAGAAAGAACTAGCAAAAGGAAAAGCAATGAAACAGGGAGGGACCAAATCGATAGCACAGCAGTAGGGCTTTTGCCTTTCACACTGCTGATCCAGGACAGATGGTGGTTTGAATCCCAGGTGGTTCGAATCCTGGTGTTCCATATAGTCCCCCAAGCCAGGAGCGATTTGTGTAGCCAGGAGTAACCCCTGAGTGTCACCGGGTGGGCCCAAAAACAAACAAACAACAACAACAACAACAAAAAAGAAACAGGGAGGTAGAGAGTTCAGTGCCTAGAGGACAGGTACAAATGCTTTAAGCAGAAGGATGTAATTAATGTATGGAATGCTGTTGACAGGTAAAGTAAAATAAGGACCCTGTGTTGGTTGGTGGATTTAGCAATAGGAAGATCAACAATGACCTTGATAAAAGGAGCATTGGGGGCATAGTGGGAGTGAGAGACTTGGAGCAGGTTAAAGAAAAGCATTCAGAGGAATTAAGAGTCAGCAAGTATGGGGCCCGGGAGATAGCATGGAGGTAAGGCATTTGCCTTTCATGCAAAAGGTCATCAGTTCGAATCCCGGTGCCCCATATGGTCCCCCGTGCCTGCCAAGAGCAATTTCTGAGCATGGAGCCAGGAGTCACCCCTGAGCGCTGCCGGGTATGACCCAAAAACAAAAACAAAACAAACAAACAAACAAACAAAAAAAAAAGAGTCAGCAAGTCTAGACAGTTCTTCTCAGGTTCTGTGCCAGGCCCTAAAGATACAGAGTTGAAGAAAGAAAAATAGGACACTCAGTGCTCTACCAAACAGTTTATCTACGAGGGCAGCAGCTCCATAACTACAGTTTTTTTTTTGTCTTTTTTTTTTTTTTTTGTTTTTTGGGTCACACCCGGCAGTGCTCAGGGGTCACTCCTGGCTCCATGCTCAGAAATTGCTCCTGGCAGGCACGGGGGACCATATGGGACACCGGGATTCGAACCGATGACCATTTGCATGAAAGGTAAACGCCTTACCTCCATGCTATCTCCCGGGCCCCCCATAACTACAGTTTGATGTAGTGAATGTTACTGTGAAGGAAGTAGAGGAAAAACTTTAGGTCTTAGCCTTCCCATAAGAGCCAATTTTGGGGGGGTGAAGAGATACACAGCGGTAGGGCATTTGCCTTGCATGTGGCTGACCTGGGTGGGACCCAGTTCGATTCTGGCATCTCATATAGTCTCCCAACTGCCAGGGAGAAATCCCTGAGTGCAGAGCCAGGAGTAACCCCTGAGCACCACAGGGTGTAACCCCCAAACCAACCAACCAACCAACCAACCAACCAATCAATAAAGTCAAAAAATAGAAGAGCCAATTTTGGGGTCAGAAAGATATACAGCTGGTAAGGTGCATGCTTTGCATTTGACTGACCTAGATTCAATCTCCAGCACTACTCATGGTTCCATAAGCCCTTTCAGGACAGATCCCTGAGCATAGAGCTAGGAGTAACCCCTGATCATAACTGGATATTTGTGCTTTCCTCCACCCTCTAATTCCTAAGTTTCCTCCTAAGTTGAAAATGGGTTCTTTATTTTTTAGAGCCACACCCAAGCAATACCTAAAGAGTACTCTTGGCAGTGCTCAGGAGACCAAATGGGATGCCAGGTACCAAATCTGACTGGGTTTAAAGGAAATGCCCTCCCTGCTGTACTATCACTCTGACCTGAAAATGAGATCTTAAATTTCAAATAGCAAATGATTTTAATCCACTTCTACTCAGTGGTCAGTAACCTGCTTCCTGCTCTTAGTTTTGGTTCCTTGAAACAGAAAAAAAACACTCCAACACATAAGTACAGGTTCAAGGTCAACACTTGCAGAACCTCAGAGTGAATATACCTCAAATGTGGCATTCTTGATGCTTCACTCATTTTACCAGAGTACTAGTACTGAACCAAAATCACATTCCACAGCAATTTTTTTTGTTTTGTTTTGTTTTTGGGTCATGCCTGGCAGTGCTCAGGGGTTGCTCTTGGTTCTACACTCAGAAATCACTCCTGGCAGGCTCGAGGGACCATATGGGATGCTGGGATTTGAACCACTGTCCTGCATGCAAGGCAAATGCCCTACCTCCATGCTATCTCTGCAGCCCCGCCACAGCAATTCTGAGTCTCTTAACCCCAGAGGTTTTCAATAGTAAGGGAATAATAGAATCTGCAACCTCACTTCTCTCTGCAGCCCCATTTGTTTATTTGTTGTCTGTGTTATAGTGTGTTTATCTTTCTTTCTTTCTTTCTTTCTTTCTTTCTTTCTTTCTTTCTTTCTTTCTTTCTTTCTTTCTTTCTTTTTTTTTTTTGTTTTTTGTTTTTGGGCCACACTCAGTGACGCTCAGGGGTTACTCCTGGCTATGTGCTCAGAAGTCGCTCCTGGCTTGGGGGACCATATGGGAAACCATGGTCTGTCCTAGCCTAGCACAGACAAGGCAGACACCTTACCTCCAGCGCCACTGCCTGGCCCTGTGTGTGGGCTTTCAAGGTTGGGCATTATAGCAAAATTTTTTGGGGGGGTCACACCCGGTGTCACTCAGGGTTTACTCCTGGCTATCTCTGGCCCGTATAGCAATTTTTTGTTATTTCCTTTTTCTTCACTATTTTTTCTTTTTCTTTTTTTTTGGGGGGGGGTCACACCCGGCGGTGCTCAGGGGTTACTCCTGGCTGTCTGCTCAGAAATAGCTCCTGGCAGGCATGGGGGACCATATGGGACACCGGAATTCGAACCAACCACCTTCGGTTCTGGATCAGCTGCTTGCAAGGCAAACGCTGCTGTGCTATCTCTCTGGGCCTTTCACTATTTTTTTCTTTCTGCCCATTATTCTATTGCCTATAGTATTCTATATTTATAGGGTATATTATAGTACCCTATCTTGTTTTGTCTTGTTTTGATTTTTGTTTTTGTGTCATATCCAGCAATGCTCAGGGGTTTCTCCTGGCTCTGCACTCAGGAATCACTCCTGGTGGTGCCCAGGGGATCATAGGACATGTCAGGGATTGAACCTGTGTTGACCTCATGCAAGGCAAGTACCCTGCCCATTATTCTATTGCCTATAGTATTCTATATTTATAGGGTATATTATAGTACCCTATCTTGTGTATAGCACCCTATTTTTTATACAATAGCCCTCTCTTTTTCTTAATAAGCTGAAGTCCATATAACATACAGTTATATAATTTAAAATCAAGCCTGAATTTATGGTTACTTAATGTAACCACAATATTGTAAGCCACTGACTCTATCTTTATTACCCCAGAAAACACTTGTACCTCCTACCTGATTATACCCTTACTTCCCCTCTCCAATTTCTCGACTGATTCCTGTACCTATAGCTTTGCCTATAAGGATATGTCTTATAAAGGCAATTTTAGGGTATGTGACTTTTTATTTTTTTTTTTTTTGGTTTTTGGGCCACACCCGGTGACGCTCAGGGGTTACTCCTGGCTATTCACTCAGAAGTCGCTCCTGGCAGGCACGGGGGACCATATGGGGAACCGGGGGATTGAACTGCAGTCTGTCCTAGGTTAGCGCAGACAAGGCAGGCACCTTACCTCCAGCGCCACCGCCCAGACCCCAGTATGTGACTTATTGACTCTGATTTATTTCTTTGAGAATGTTTTCTCAGAGGTAGTGCATTTGCCTTGCATGCTGAAGGATGGTGGTTTGAATCCCGGCATCCCATATAGTCCTCTGAGCCTGCCAGGAATGATCTCTGAGCCTGCCAGGAACAATTTCTGAGCATAGAGCCAGGAGTAACTCCTGAGTGCTGCTGGGTGTGACCCCCCCCTCAAAAAAAAAAAAAGGAATGTTTTTCAGGTTCATCTACATTGTATCATTGTCAATACTTCATTGCTTTCTCCCTTTGTTTGGTGGGAAAGGGTTGATATAGGGCCATCTGACTGTATTTAGGGCTTACCCCTACCTCTGTTTTCAGGGTTCACTCCTGATGGTACTCAGGACTATATGCAGTGCTAGGAATGGAACCTGGGTTGGCTGCATGCCAGGCCAATGATCTACTTACTGTACTATCTTTCTCAGTACTTCAATCCTTTTTTTTTTAAGGGGTGTCTATACTTATTGGTGCTCTGTGGTTACCCCTGACTCTGCTCAGGGATCACTCTTGGTGTGCTGGGGGATCTTATGGGATGCTGGGGATTGAACCTGGGTGGGGCACATGTTAAGCCAGCACCCTACCCACTGTGCTATCATCCTGGCCCCCCAATCCTTTATGTGATTTAATATAATACTCCCTTGCGGATTTAGACTACAATTAGTTTACCTACTGATGAGCATTTTAATTATTTTTGGTCATTATAAACAATACTGCTGTAAATATTCATGTACAAGATTTCTGTCTGAACATAAGTTTTCATTTGTCAGATTGATATCTAGAAGTGAAATTGCTTATTCATATTGTAATTGTGTACATGACTTTTTGAGGAAATACGCCTTTTCACAGTGACTGCAGCAGATTTCATTTCCACAAGCAGTGAACATGAATTCCTATTTCCCATTATTCTTTTTTTTTTTTTTTTTTTTTTTTTTTTTTTTTTTTTTTTTTTTTTTTTTTTTTTTTTTTTTTTTTTTTTGGTTTTTGGGTCACACCCGGCAGTGCTCAGGGGTTACTCCTGGCTCTATGCTCAGAAGTTGCTCCTGGCAGGCGCGGGGGACCATATGGGGCACCGGGATTCGAACCGATGACCTTTTGCATGAAAGGCAAACGCCTTACCTCCGTGCTATCTCCCAGGCCCCTCCCATTATTCTTGCCAACACTTGTTATTTTTCAGTAAAAAAGCCAAACATTTTTCCAAAGTAAAATCCATCAGTAGGTGTGACATAGTAGCTTATTGTTGTTTGCTTTCTTTTTAAATTAGAGGGTTTTTTTTCTTTTTGGGCCACACCCAGTCTTGCTCAAGGGTAACTTGTGACTCTGAATCAGTAATCACTACTGGTGGTGCATGGGGGAGTACATAGGAGACCAGTATTGAAGCTTGGTCAGCTGCATGCAAGACAAGCTCTCTATTCACTGTACTATAGCTCTAGCCCTGCATTTACCTATTTAAATATATAAATATATATATCCACATATATATATATATATATATATATATATATATATATATATATATATATGAATCTTATCTGTCTGCTGTTTATCTTTAACCATAGGGATGAAGGACAAAAGACAAACTAAGTGAGCTACCCTTTCCCAGGTGCTGGGGTGGCAAGCCTAGCTCTGCTCTGGGTGGAATACTAGTGGGCAGTTTCTTGAAGGAGGGGGATGATGGGGAAGGACTCATTAATAGAGCAATACTTAAAACTAGGTTGTCCACACCACCCTTCCCCACTCCATGCCTTGCCTTCATCCCAAGGTGCTGGGGTTGGGGTTCACACTATATTTGGGTTGGCCCAGAAGGCCTGGGGGTACAGGCTATCAGTGAAAGCAGCAGGAGAGAGATAAGCAGCTCGCCAAGTCCCTTGAGGTACCACCTCACTCCTGGGAAGCCAGGCTGCTGGTTTCCATGACAGCCTCCCACAGGGCTTTCCTGAGCATACAGGGGAACTCCCAGTTAATGTACATGGGTCAGCAACATCAGGAGTGTTTCCTGAATACAGAGCCAGGAATAAAACCTGGACATTGCTGAGTGTAGGGAAACTGATATTGAAGAGAAATATGATAAAGACCTCAAACCTAACAGCTGAGTATGCCCCAAAATAAAAAGCAGGAACCGGAGAGATAGCATGGAGGTAGGGCATTTGCCTTGCATGCAGAGGGACGGTGTTTCGATTCCTGGCATCCCATATGGTCCTCCGAGCCTACCAGGAACAATTTCTGAGCATAGAGCAAAAGTAATCCCTGAGCGCTGCCAAGTGTGACCCAAAAACAAAAACAAAAACAAAAAGCAAACTAAATAGATGAAGCGGGCCAGAAGGTATCTCAGTGGACTATAGTGCATGCTTTGCATGAGAGGGATTCAGGTTTTGTCTTCAGCACCACATGATCTCCTGAGTACCACTAGGAATGCTTTTTTTTTTTTTTTTTTTTTTTTGAGGCTACAGCCAGCAGTGTTCAGGGCTTACTTCTGGCTCTGTACTCAGAAATTACTCCTGGAAGGCTTGGGGGACCATATGGGTTGCTAGGGATTGAACCTGGGTCAGCCATGTGCATGGCAAATGCCCTACCAGCTTGCTATTGTTCTGGCTACAGCTAGGAATGATTTGTTAGCACAGAGCTGAAAGTAGCTCCTGAGTACCATCAGGTTGGGCCCCCAAATCAAAAATAAATATAGGGACCTCCCTGGGAGTGCTAGGGGTTTCTAGGACCATACCTGCAGTGATGGAGGGATCTCGGTGCTCTAGAGATCAAATAGGACCTCTCCTATGCAAGGTATGTACTTTATTCCTTTTAGCTTTCTCTCTGACCCTCTTTTTTTTTTCTTAAATTAAAAGTATTTTAATATAGTTCCAATCAGCATACTAGCTTTATTTTGTTTTTGTTTTTGGGTCACACCCAGCAGTGCTCAAGGGTTACTCCTGGCTCTGTGCTCAGAAATCGCCCTTGGCAGGCACAGGGGACCATATGGGATGCTGGGATTCGAACCACCGTCCTTCTGCATGAAAGGCAAATGCCTTACCTCCATGCTATCTCTCCAGTCCCAACATACCAGCTTTATTCCAGTTCTTTTTCTGCCAAATGTAGTGGGAGGGATTTAATTCAGTTTCATTTTCTTTTTCTCTTTGAAGCCCAAGGTACAAAGGAATATGCTTCATCAAACTTTAACTTCACATTATTCTTGTTTTCATTTGTTTTAGGTCACAAGTGGGGATACTTAGGGACTACTCCTAGAGTTCTGTGCTTAAGACTCATTCCTGGGGCCCAGGAGATAGCATGGAGGTAAGGTGTTTGCCTTTCATGCAAAAGGTCATTGGTTCGAATCCCGGTGCCCCATATGGTCCCCCGTGCCTGCCAGGAGCAATTTCTGAGCATGAAGCCAGGAGTAACCCCTGAGCACTGCCGGGTGTGACCCAAAAACCACAAAAAAAAAAAATTATCTCTTTATTTTGAAAACTCACAGCCAGAGTGATAGTATAGTGGATATTTAGGATATTTACCTTGCACACAGCCAACCTGAGTTTGATCTCTGGTATACCATGTGGTCCTCTGTGCCCTGCCAGGAATGAATCATGAATACAGAACAAGGAGTAAATGAATGTTCACTCCTGAACACTCCTGAGTGTGAACTAAAATCCAAGGAAAAAATGCGGACATACTTTATATTGTCTTTTTGTATTCTTTCTTCATTCCTCTCTACTTCCCTGCCCCTGTTGGGGACAGCCCAGGGTCTCCTGAGTGCCAGGTCTATACCATCTCACCATCTCACATCCCTACCTTTCTCTGTCCCACATTCCTACCTTTCTAATAGTAAATGACTGTTGAAGCTAAAATAAGTTTTTTTTAATAAATAATAATTGAGGTGCCAAAGCAGTAAGGGTATTTGTCTTGCATGAAGCCAACTTGGTTAGATTCCGAGCATCCCACATGGTCCTCAAGCACTCTAAAGAGTAATTCTTTTTTTTTTTTTTTTTTTTTTTTTTTTTTTTTTTTGGTTTTTGGGCCACACCCAGTGACTCTCAGGGGTTACTCCTGGCTATGCGCTCAGAAGTCGCTCCTGGCTTGGGGGACCATATGGGAAACCGGGGGATCGAACCTCGGTCTGTCCCAGGCTAGCGCAGGCAAGGCAGGCACCTTACCTCCAGCGCCACTGCCTGGCCTCTAAGAGTAATTCTTGATTGCAGAGCCAGGAGTACCCACGAACACCAGGTGTGGCCCAAAAAAACAAAACAAAACAAAAAATTGCTTTGATTCTTATCCATCCATTGTTCTCTTTGTTTTCTAGGAGATAGTTGCTGCAACCCGCAAAGCATGGGTGCTATTAAAAAAATGGTAGAGGAGAAAATACCAGGAATTTATGTTTTATCTTTAAAGATCGGGAAGACAGTGAGTCAGGTAAGAGTCCCCATCTCACTATTCCTTTGAACGGTGATAACTGACTTCCTAGAATGTATTCTTCAAATCAGACTTCAGCTCTGGAGTAGCTTCTTTCAGGAGGACATGTAGTGTCACAGGCAAGTTGAACTCTTCAAGCAGATGCCAGGGCTTGGTGCCAGCCCCACTCGCTAATTCCTGTGGCTTCTCTTTCAGGACATGGAGAACAGCTTCTTAATGAATGTCAACACCCAGATCTCCTTAGTGTGTCAGATTCTTGCTGAGGACCCGAAATTACAGCATGGCTACAATGCCATGGGATTTTCCCAGGGAGGCCAGTTTCTGTGAGTTCCTTTCCATTTTACCCTTCACCGATTTCATGGACTTTTTATTTTATACAGAAAGATCCATTTGTTATTTTATTTATTTATTTATTTATTTATTTATTTATTTTTGTGTCCCACCCAATGGCACTCAGAGGTTACTCCTCTGCGCCTAGAAGTTGCTCCTGGCAGGCACAGGAGACCATATGGAATGCCAAAACTGGAACCACCATCTGTTCAAATCAGTTGCATGCAAGGCAAACGCCCTACCATGCTATATCTCCGGCCCAAGATCCACTTTCTTTAAATACTTTTGGAATCTTCTCCTATCTTAAAAAGGAAATTATCCTGGGGTTGGAGTGATAGCACTGCAGTATGGCATTTGATTTGCAAGCAGCCGACCCAGGACCGAAGGTAGTTTGAATCTCAACATCCCATATGGTCCTCTGTGTGCCTGCCAGGAGTATTTCTGAGCACACAGCCAGGAATAATCCCTGAGTGTCACCAGGTGTGGCACAAAAACAAAAAAAGGGGGGGGGAATTATCCTAAATTCTTCTATTATAAGAAATTTTATGGTTCCTGGGTCCAGAGTGATAGCACAGCGGTAGGATGTTTGCCTTACTTGCAGCCGATCCAGGTCAGAACTAGTTCGATCTCTGTGTCCCATATATTCCCCAGGAGTAACCACACACCAGGTGTGGCCCCCCCACCCATAAAATAAATTTTATGGTTCTTGGGGTTAGAGCAATAGCACAGTGGATAGGGCTTTAGCCTTGCACGAAGCTGTCCTGGCATCCCATATTGTCCCTCAAGCCTGCCAGGAGTGATTCCTGAGTGCTGAGCCAGAAGTAACCACTGAGCACTGCCAGGTTGTGGCCCAAAAACAAAAAAGAAAAACAAAATTTTATGGTTCTTGATTAATTCCTCCCCTCCACCCCTCACACACACAATTGGTAGTGCTTAGGAATTACTTCTGGCTCTGAGCTCAAGATGAGCTCCTAGTGAACAAATCCAGGTTAGCTACATGGAAGGCAAGTGCCCTACTTGCTGTACTATCCTTCCAAACCCTAATTTTTTTGGTAGGAAAGTATAAAGAGAAAACGAATAAAAATAATAATAAAAAAAGAAAGTATAAAGACTTCTAGGTTTGCATAGTTTAAAAGTTAAGGCACATGCGTTTCATGCAGCTGCACTCTGATTGATCCCCAGCACTCCTGATCCCCTGAGCATCACTGGCTGTGACCACCAAAGCCTCCTGGGTAGCTTGGGACTCCAGCACTACAAGGCCCCAGTAGTAACCACATTCTTGGGTCAAGCATTGAACCACAGACTAGATTTGCTAAGAATTGCCAGGAGGAACAGCCCTTGGGCTTCCTGAGAGCTACTTAATAGCAGCCCCCCCCCCAAAAAAAAAGATAATTAGGGGCCAGAGTGATAACGCAGTGGTATGGCATTTGCTTTGCATGCAGCTGACCCAGGATAGACCTGGACTCGATCCTCAGTTTCCCATATGGTCCCCGAGCCAGGAACAATTTCTGAGTGCAGAGCCAGGAGTAACCCTTTAGCGTCACTGGGTGTGGCCCAAAAGCAAACCAAAAAAAAAGATAATTAGGGGCCGGAGAGATAGCATGGAGATAGGGCGTTTGCCTTTCGTGCAGAAGAATGGTGGTCCAAGTCCCCGCATCCCATATGATCCCCTTAGCCTGCCAGGAGCCATTTCTGAACATAGAGCCAGGAGTAACCCCTGAGCCACTGCTGGGTGTGACCCAAAAACAAACAAACAAAAACAAACAAAAAAGGATAATTAAAACTTTTGTCCATATTAAAAGAAAATTCTGAACTGTGGCTTTGATGACCTATAGAGGATTAAGCAGTTTTATCTGGACAGTGGCTTGTTGAGGACACTTTTTCTTTTTTTTTTTTTTTTTTTTTTTTTTTTTTTTTTTTTTTTTTTTT
>PVKC010031471.1:0-14506 GCA_004027635.1 Crocidura indochinensis | reverse complement strand
ACATTTTTGTATATGACTATTCTTTATTTCCAAAGTTTAATGACAGCATTCTTGTATTTTTATAAAGATGGGGTAGACTAGCATAACATTAAAGATAAAACACTGTTTCAACTTATTAATCTCCAGACTTTCACTGAAAGCATATCTATGATACCATTTATGTTTTTAAAAGATAGTGATAAAATTTCCCAGCAGTGCTCAGGAGTTACTCCTGGCTCCATGCTCAGAAGTTGCTCCTGGCAGGCACAGGGGACCATATGGGGTACCAGGATTCGAACCAATGACCTTTTGCATGAAAGGCAAATGCCTTACCTCCATGCTATCTCCCGGGCCCCAATTTATGATTTTTAGTATATAAAATTTTAAAAATGTAATGAATCTATTAAATATTATTGCTTATGAAGTACATAATATATATTCTGTAATTGATTATATAATATACATAAGTGATATATATCACCCTGACTGTAGGAATGATTTGTCTTTTATCTCTTGGTAAACATTCTAAAAGGCATTTAAAAATCTGTGTTTGTTCTATTTGGCCACATGGTAAGCATTAAGATATGACAGTATTAATTTATGTAAACACACTTTTCTTGTCTGTGCCATTAAATCTGTAAACTATTTGAAAAAAAAAGATAGTGATAAAATTCATAAATATAAAAGAAAAAAAGCCATACTGGCAAGGTACTTTTAGAATTTAGAAAATTTGATAGTTTGTTTCAAAATAATTAATTCTACAAATTTTGTATTCCTGTTGGCCAACATATATTTTTACAATGTTATTATCTGAAGTACTATAAAAATTTTGTAGCAACTAAAAGATTCATTACAAAATATCAGGTAATAAAAGCTTATCAGAAAAATTTTAAATTCCATGTGTACTAAAATCAAATACTATGTGACTCCTAAGACTTATGAATAAAAGAATGGGAAATATTCTTTAGATTAGAATTAGGGAAGGTTAGTAAATCTGTATCAGTGATATGTATACAAAGCAAGTAATAAAAATCTAAGAGTTTAGGGCCTGAAATTTAGCACAGCGTAGGACATTTGCCTTTACATGACGGCTGGTCATCTTATATGCTGGAAAATATGGTATTATAATAATACAGAAATTAAATTTCTTTTTATAAACCAAGCACTGGGTATGTAAAATACAACATGAGGGTTGAAGTTAGTCTTAATTTCTGATACATCAAAAAATTGAGTAAATTCTCTCTCTCTCTCTCTCCTCTCTCTCTCTCTCTCTCTCTCTCTCTCTCTCTCTCTCTCTCTCTCTCTGTCTCTTTTGATTTTTGGGCCACACCCAGTGTTTTCAGAGGTTACTACTGGCTCTCCACTCAGAAATCACTCCTGGCAGGGACAGGGGGAACCGGTAACCATTTGAGATGCTGGGATTCGAACCACCGTTGTTCCTGGTTCTGCCACTTGCAAGGCAAATATCCCACTGCTGTGCTATCTCTCTGGCTCTATAAAAAATTTAGCTAATTCTTTAATTTCCATTTCTCCTAATTAGATTTTCCTATAATATATTGTTACTAGTTCTTGTTTCTCTTTGGGGAGGGGAGTATTTTAATGTGACTATAGCACCTTATGGTAAGCAATTTGACTTACAATTTCACAATATATGTAACTTAAACCATTATATTGCATACTTTAAACTTATATAAAATTTAAGTTAATTATTTCTTAAGAAAACTTGAAATAGGGTCAGGAGATAATACAGAGTTTTGAGCTGCTGCAGTCCAACCCCAGGTGAACAGGCCAAAACAGGGCTGCTCTTCGGAATAATAAAAAGGGGAGGGGGTAATTCTGTTTATGACTGAAACCCAACTACATACATGCTTGTAATCATGGTACTTAAATAAAAATTTATAAAAATATTAAAATAATTTTAATATTTAAAAAAAGAAAACAAGAGAGACAAAATAGAGAAAAGCATGAGGTTAGGGTTCTCCCAGACTTGTGGACTAAAATGCCTGACTGTCCTTCAAGTACAATATATATTGTTCATTGTCAATCAATATGGAAAGAAGGGCACATGTTAACAGACAAAATACTTATCTAGTGCTAATCAACCCTCCAGGGGTCTATACATCTCAAAAAGGTTGTGTAAAGAAGGGAAGAGGAAACTATGCAAAGTCTCTATGAATTGTCTTCTTCCTGGAGAGATAAATGAAACAGTCACTACAGGAACCCCACAAGCAAAGCATTCTTTTTAGGTGCCTACCTTTAGGTAATTTAGAAATTAAGAGTCCTTAAATTACCTCTTTCTACCCTTCTCCTTGGACTAACAACTTTCTAATTAAGCATATTTATTTTTTGGATGTCCTTCATTTGTGTTGCTGGGCACATACTTATAATTTACTGAGCCCAAGTTTGATACCTGTCATAAAAAGTTTCCCTGAATATTACTGGATACAGTCCTTGAGAGCTCTGAGCTGATATCACTAGAATGACCCAGGTGTCCTCAATCCAACAAAGTCCCAATAGCTTTATATACCTGGTCCCTTGCATTGAACACAAAACTTGGTTGGCTGGGTCTCACAGTGAGTATGCTGTGGTCTTCCTGAGTACAGTATGAGAGACCTATCCTCAAGAAAAGAAAAGTGAAGAAGGGAAACTTGAATAAAACAATTAAAGTAGTCATGTTTAGCTTTAGGCATACTAATATTTAGGTGTAAAACTGTTCTTGAGATAGCACCTTTCTTTCCATGATACTTATCTCTGTTTCTTTTATCTTACACTCTAGATTCTTCTCTTACTCGCTGAGAAATCAGAACACAAAAGATGCATTAGTAAAGGAAAAGTTAATTTAATAATCTGAATAGGGAATTATGAATAGTATGATGATGCCACATTCAATAGGGAAAACATTTTAAAACATAATCCATAGAAGCCAGAAACTCTTCTTTCACTGCTATACATATCAAGCAAGAGGTAAGCAATCTTTACTGGGAAGAAAATATGCATTGTTCACATAAAAAGATGAACTATTATATAGACTACAGTTGGATATCACCTCCAGTCTTTCTTTTGTGTCTTTAGAAAGAAATGTCACTTGGATTTCTTGATCTGTTAAAGGTAGATCAAAAGTTTAGGCCATAATCACTTCTTTAACATAGGGTAAATACAGGTAAATAGGGTAAATCATTATTTTTCATTCAATGTAAATAACATGAAAGAGTATGGCAGCCCGAGACCAAATCTGTAAGCCTTAGGATATTCTAATATGAACTACTTCAGTTTTACTCTTCCATAGGGTATGGACACAGATGAAAATGTAGCCTCCCAGAAAACTAGACTTCTATTAGCAAAAAGACTGAGAAACTTTATTTTAGTTTCAGCAATAATTATATGGTAAATTTTCTGGCTCAAATTTTAGTCTGCTTATGGCCAGGAGTTAATCCAAAATAATAAATTAAGCAAGGACAGAGTAAACATTCTATAGGGAAACTAATGATGTTATCTAAATGGGTAGAGAGTGGTTATGGGAATGTTGCACTGGTGAAGGGGGGTGTTCTTTTTATGACTGAAACCCAACTACAATCACACTTGTAATCATGCTTAAAGAAAGATATTATTTAAAAAATTGGTAGAGGTTCTGTGAGAGTGTTTGCTTTAGTACTTAGAACTTTTGAAAGTGGACATCCTTGATTGGTTTAAATATATAAAATGTCCTCATCTGTAGCCATTCAAACAATATTAGTTTAAAATATATTTTAAATGTTTAATTTTATAACTTAATGCATTTATGTTCTTAATAGATTTAAGTGTATATTACTGTCATGCTAAGTAAAGAAACAATATTGTACAGCATATTTTTATATCTTACTCATTTTGTATATCTGAAATATTATATACATTGATTAGAAACTCATTTTTGCTCATCTTTGACAATTTTTCTTCCTTTACTCAGTAAAAGTAAGAATTATTTTTATAATAGATAAAGATCAAACTACTATACAAACCCCAGTTAACGTTAATTTGGAAACAAAATATACGTTCAAACATGTTCAATATTATATGATTATGTAACCTTGGATAAATAACTTGTCTAATTTTCATTTACCTCCTCTGTAAATTGAGAATAATGTTTATCTTTGAATAAAAGATGTACATATATGTACATATATGTTAGGTACATATATGTTTAATACAATACTGGTAAAAATTTTATTATTGTTTCTTTCCATCTAATTTCCCTTGATATACTAAACAACATGCTATTTTAAAAATTGACTTTTCAAAAGACCTCATCAATTATCTGACCTTCATTTTGGCCTAAGGATTATTTTTTAATTTATTCTGATGCTTTTATTTTATTTAAGTGTTAAATACTGTTCTATATTTGGTTTTGTTTAAAGAAGTAAAATAGTTTTTTTATTTAATCACTGTGAATTCCAAAGTTATTCATGATTGGATTCCAGATATATAATTATCCAGCATAAATCTTTACACCAGTGTCCACTTTGATCTACCAGTGTCCCCAATTTACCTAAATGGCTCAGCCTGCCTCTATTAAAGCACTTTTCAACTTTTTTTGCCTTTTAAGAACTCTGGTTTACATTACAGTTAGGTTACTGATGGGGTATCATGCATAATTCGCCTCTCTTCCGGCACCAGTCCAGTGGAACCACTTCCCTTAATTATTGTTTAGTGGTACCATTAACTAATATCCTTCCTCTACAATGGCAAGCTTTCTGCTAAGACCAGTTATCCTGCCCTTCATTTCTATTGCCTTTGCACATTAGTTATTCCCCAATTACATACTTTACATCTCATATATAAATGACATCATTTTGTATCTGTTCCACTTTCTCTCACTTCATTAAGTATGATACTCTCCAGATCCATCCATGTATCTGAAAATTTCATGGCTTCATGATTTTTTATGGCAGAGTATTATACCTTATATATATATATATATATATATATATATATATATATATATATTTACCATGGCTTCTTTATTCAGTCATCTGTTGTTGGGCGTGTGGGCTGTTTGCAGATTTTTGTTATAGTGCTGCAATATTGTTCTAACTTTAGAATAAAGAAATCAAAATGTGGATATTTTAATGTGAAGCAATACCCTCACATTAAAATAGTACTAATAAAATATTTCTAATAGTAAATAACATATTAACTTCCTTTTTGTTTTATAGGATTAGGAGGGGAAGACTAAGAAACCTACAAGTATAAAAGAGAGAGAAAAAGACAATAAGCAATCAAATAGTAACCAACTTTTACCAACTTACAGATAATAAAGTGAACAGTTAAGGGTTTTAGTAATGGCATAGTATAGACATCTTAATATAGATTCAAACTGACCCTGACAAGCTAAGAAAATGGAATTAACTTCAACAAGATGAAATGTTATAAGAAATGAAAACCCTGCATTTACATCTACAACTCAATTGTACGCATTGATCATTTTGTAAGTTCCCTCCAAGAATCAAAGTGAAAGAACTACTAAATGCCAACTTTTGAAATAAAATAGAATGAAATCAAATTGATCTTATAGGATTATAAACATTTTAGGAAACAACTATAGTTGCTGGAAAAGGCAAGTTAGTCATAGCTGCTGTTTAATCAGCCTAAGGAGAAAGCAGAAGCTAAGGATCTAAAAAGAGGCTTGGAGTATCAGTTAATAGAATAGAGCAAGGAAAAAGTAACTTCCACTTAAGGAGTAATTACATCTAATTCAAAAGGAGAAAACTCTCAAAGATTACTCTGATTTTTAGTCTGGAATAATAGTTCAGGCAGATGTAAGAATATTGAGTAGAGAATGTAGTTCCTATAAATGCGAATATTACTATGAAGTGCTACTTAGTCTCAAAAAACGTGATGGAAGTTAATTCAAAGAATGATATTTATTAAGTAAATGAAGAAAATAATTCTCCTGCTCAGGTGTAAAATACAAAATCACAACATAAATGTATAAATTCTGAAGAAAAGTTTGCTAATGAAATGTATTTCCTTATATCCAATGTTCTTGAAGTCACAACTTAGATTTTCTCTAGAGTGGAAATCTATTTTGAATTCTAATTTTGCTAAAGACATGTATAGGCTATGTTCTGAAGATCAATTAGATTATTAGCTAGTAGTTAATACATAGATTCTCCGTTCTTTTCTTTCATTCCAGCATGCATTTATTGCTTTGCTAATTGACATTAAAAGCCAATGCTATGAAATAAATGTGGGGAAAATAACTGAGTGCTTATCCTGATTAATGTATTCCTGATGTTCTTGGCAGAAACACTAATTGTAAACTACAGTTAACATATTTCAGTGTCCTGACACTCCTCTGACAACACCAAATTTATGTAACTTGAGGGAATATATTAGGTGAATATGCATAACCGTCATTAGTTTGCAATGAAAAAAACAGTGATATAATTTTAACAAGAAAAAAGCAAACATTTTAATATTTGTATAAAAAATTGAGTCATCAGTGGACTTCCCCACAGTTACATAATTTATGCATTCCAATGCCAGATGGAGAACTCTAGGACTTAATGTAATGAGTGATGACTACCAAATTAGGCATTACTCTAACAATATCTGGTTCTACTTATAATGGTCCACTTCATCTTGAACTTTTTAGTCTACTTTAATATCTACTAAAATCACCATGTTAATGCTGGGCCAAAAAACATACTTCATATAGTCAAGAGGGTAGAAATAGCTCAATTATCTTCTTAGAGACCATAGTGAACTGAAAATTGAAGCTAATTACAAACAGAAACAAACAGAAATGAAAAAGTACAATTGCTAAAAATTAAATAGCAAAATTATCCAAGTAAACAATATGTCAATGACAAAAATCATACAGAAAATAATAAAATCCTTGGAAAAAATAATCAAGATCTAACAGAATGTGGGACACAGCAAAAGCAGAGTTAAGGAGAAAGTTCATAACTAACCAAATATTTTCCAGGAAGGAAGGGGTCCCTTATAAAGATTTTTAACACACAGTTTAAGAAAAGAAAAAAAGGACCAACAAAAGTAATTCAAATCACAGAGAAGTAAGGAAATAATAAACTTAGAGCAGAAATTAATGACAATCTATAATTCAAAATATTAATAAAATTAAGAACTTTTTTTAAAGTAAACAGTTCAATGAACCACTAATAAGACTTTAGAATAATTGAAGAAGGCATGAAAGGGAGGCTACAGATACCACAGGAATACAAAGGGTCAAGAGGGTCTATATTAACCCTGGTGGTGGGAACGGCCCTGATTAATTGTCACTATGTACCTTAAATATTACTGTAAAGGATTTGTTATTATTTATTGGTAAAAAAAAATTATTAAAAAATATATATGCCATGAAGCAAGAGAATCTATAAGAAATGGATAAATTTTTAAATTTATAACGTTATAAGGCTGAATCAAGAAAATATGGAACACTTAGAATAATTATTATTGAATAAATCAAAATGGCAGCCAAAAATCTCCCTTATAATGTAAGTCCGGGCCCAGAAGTTTCACTAGTGAGTTCATCCAAGTCTTAAAAAGAACATTTATTGTTAAACCTTTTTTGACTGTCATAAAATAAAAGAAATAAAATGTTCCCAATAACTATAAGGCAAATAATGCCCTGATACAAAAATCATACAGAAATGCACAAAAACTAACTTTATTTGGTATCTCTGATAAATATAAATGCAGTGATTCTCAAAAAATGATCTGTATCATATATCGGATATAAAGAATAACAATAAGAAATACCAGGGCCGGAGAGAAAGCACAAGCGTTTGCTTTGCATGCAGAAGGACAGTGGTTCGAATCCCAGCATCCCATATGATTCCCCGAGCCTTACAGGAGCGATTTATGAGCTTAAAGCCAGGAGTAACTCCGAAGCACAGCCGGTTGTGATCCCAAAACAAAACCAAACAAACAAAAAGAAATAGCATGGGGCTGAGTGACAGCACACCATTAGGTCATTTTGCCTTGCACACTGCAGTCTTGGGACAGACCTGGTTTCGATCCTAAGCATCCCATATGGTTCCCATAGGCTACCAGGAGTGATTCCTGAGCACAGAGCTGGGAGTAACCACTGAGCACTGCCTGACGTGGTCCAAAAAAAAAAAAGAATAGCAAATGTCCAAGGTACTGAAACAAACAACATGAAAAATTTCCACTGCTCTGAGAGTAAGGGTTTTGGAGATAGGTTAGGGAAAGAGAGGGCAGAAGTATGTATTCTACAGGAGGATGTCATGCAGAAAAGAAGTAAAATGTACCTGTTATAGTGGCAAATGAGGGACATCAGGAAACCTGGAACCGTGGTTGAAATACATGAAAATTGGAACACTGTGTACCTAAAACTAAAACTCAATCATGAATAACTTTGTGATTCATGGCTATTCAAAAAAATATGATTGTAAAACTAAAAGCATAAAAAATAGACACCATATTTCTTTAGATCAAGACTTATTTTTGGAATGATTATGACTTATTTAAAATATACTGACATAGCATATTTATGATATAGAGAAAACTTATAAGTATGTGAATGTAATTTTTATTCGCTTAAAAGTTTCCATCTGTTTGAACCAGTGTTAATGATAGGAATAAGTAAAATTTCAATGAGAATCCTCTCCTAGTTACTTCATTATTTTCATTTTGTATAATATTCTTTAAAATGTGTTTACCAGGATCAGAGTAATAGTATACAGCTGGATACACCGCCCAAAAAAAAAAAAAAAAAAACTAATGAAGAAAAGATAAAGAAGGAAATGTGACAAAGTCTTCAGCATTTACGATTTCTAAAAAAATATTGTAATGGGATTGTTGTTTGTTAATTTCCCATATAAAACACAACTTTAAAGTAATAAAATCCATTCCAATCGATCATAATATAAATTAAAAGAGGAGCTTGGAATATTAATATATATTGTAGAACTTATGACTCTTATGCTTAAGGCCCTCGGTTTTATTATTGCCCCTAGCCAGGAATGGCAACACACAAATTGGAAACGAAGACAAAAGACAATTAGATTATTTCGATGAGTTTAAGTCAAATATTCTATCCAGATGTTTCTAAAGTGTTATTCCATCGATTTTATTTTCTCTTCCATGCACCTGTTAGCCAAGATAACTTAAGATTTACTCACTTTTAGTTGTCACTAAATTTAGTAACAAACATACCTGCTATCACTTAATGTCTAATTTGAAATCATTTTAATTTAAATGCGCAAATCAGAAAAGATGACTTAGTGTAGCACATATCTTATCCTTAAAGTTCTTAATCAGTTTCGTTTAGTTTCTATGTATAGCAGCCTTAAGTTTTATTTTTTAAACCGTATTTCTTTAAAGAAACCAAACTTTTTGTTTCCTCCATACTATTATTATTATAGTCATAATTTGATAGCAAAAACAAATATTCACCTTTACAATCCTTGTCTGTTTCTTTAGACCTGTGTTAGGAGAAATAGCAGGAGGGAAAAGGAAGTAGTGAACTTTCTTCTTTTTTCTAGAACATCTCATCTTTAATATGGAACTTATACTTAGATTTCCACCACATATTTTATTTACTGAGTGTTGTTACTTAATACAAAAAATCGGGAATAAAATGAGAAAACTCAACATCTGTATATGTGAGAAAATATTGTACTCTATTCTGTTTTTATTGAGCCCAAATAAATTAATTTTGTTAAACTTAAATTTTTGGCCAAAAAGATACTAGTCAAAAGTGATTTCGCCCCTTCTCAAAAGAAAACTTTACTCATGACATACAAACTCATATTTGTTTCTTTGTTTTTGCTGTGCTTGTATGCTTTTAAAAGTCATATGAAGCATGCATTTGAAATGCAGCTGTTTTAAAACATGTGCTGAAATATAATTATAAAATTGCATTACCTACAAATAATAAATTTCTACTTCCATACAATCACCTGCTTATTACAAAGAATAGGCTTTGGTTAACTCTTTATGTGAAACAGATTGGAAAAATATTTTGCTGATTTTTTCCAAGTTGATTTATGTCAGTTAAATTTATGCATAGTGAGGTTTGTATTTATTATTTTATATAAAATAAGTAATTAAAACATTTTAGAATATTGTGACCATTTTAAATTAAATTAAATTTAATTGAATTATCACTTTGAAGCATGAAAAAATGCAAAATGTTAAAGTAATATTTAATGAAGAATAAACATATTTTGGGGGAGTGTTGAAAACACATATAGCTATTCTCATGGCTCTTGACTCTGTGTTCAGGAATCAATTTGGTTTATTATTATTATTATTAAATTTATTTAAAGAAAAGGCATCACATAGTTGACATAACTGATCATAATACATTTGTTTCAAGATGACCAAAAGCAGTTATTAAAAGAAAGAAAGCAGAATGACTAAAGAGATGGAAGAGAAAGAAAAGAAGAAAAAGTTCAGTGACAAGTATATTTTTGAAAATTATTGAATCATCAATGAACTCATTAAAGAACTAGCAGAAGTTTTAGTAAGCTCTTTTGAGGGGGGATAAGGATAAGAGTTAAAGAAATACAGTAAAAATAGTGCAAGAGTGGCAATTGTTGTTTGCATATGTCCAGCTAAATATGGGAGAAATGGAAAGGAAAAGCCTTGGCCTAATACAAGGAGACCTTACCCCTGAAGTTTTCTGGCATAAGACCAACTCTGGGCTCCAATCATACTAGGTTGCCCAAGCCCTGAGTCATTCTCTGTGGCCCCAGTAAAATTTTTCCACACAATAGTTGTTGTTGGTGCAAGGTTTCTGTAGTTAAAAATCCTAGTTTCTGTGCATATCCAACATCGAGGTCTGGATGATGTGGATCATCTAATTTCACCTCACCATTAGAGGGTAATGCTAAGAGTCCTGCCCTGAAAGCAGGTTTTTGCTATTGCTAAGTCGTCTGGGTGTTAAAAGAACCCTCTTTGGAGTATGTCAATGCCAGGGCAGCGATAGTGTCTTCCCTGGTAGAGGTTTGCTTCCTGGTGATGTTATAGACAATCATGGTTGCTTCTGTATTCATGGTTCAAAGGTATATGGACTATGTCCATTCTTCTGATGCCTGAGTCAGGGTGTAAGGCCTCATTGCATTACAGATTTTGTGTGTTCCTATCTCTATTAGATAAGAGCTTGTTTGTATATGTAATAGTCTACCTTCATCAACCAATAACTGGCCAAGAACATTGGAAAACTTCTATATCAGACTTACAGTCTTTTTCTTATTTTATTTTATTTTTTAAGCATTCTGTCCCATTTCATTAGGGTCAGCTTTTTGACTGTAACCCATGGGTCGATCCTTAGTCTCTGATGATGTATTCAAATGAGAGTACAGGTCTGCCATACATATGTCTGTTTAATGTACATTTGCAATATGTTGTATACTGTCCTCCCCCCCCCATCACTCATCACCTTACAAGCTCATTTCTAGTCCTTTACTCCCTCACCCCCTCCTTTATTACCCCATATTTAACCCTTTTTACCCTCAGTCTCTGGCTTCTCACGCAGTAGATCATTATTTCCACAAAAGTCAGCTGCCAAACAGCTCCCAAAATGAAAAGATAGACTCAGGGATCACTTTAAAAAGACCCTAGGGGACCATAGACAGTGCCATGTATTAAACCAGGCAAACCCCTTCATACATGCACTACTCTCCTGATATTCTTTCGATAGTCATCAGCACTGAATTCCTTTATCAACTAATGTACATTTATATGAATATAACATATGTATGTTTATCTAAGAAGCAATTTTGTTCTGTATGCCCATTTAGAAGTTATTTTTAGAAGGCCTAGTGATAGGTTGGTGGAGTTAGGTAGAAGTTATGGAAAATAAAAAATAAGAGTAGTCAGGGCTGGAGTGGTGGCGCAAGCCTTAAGGCATCTGCTTGCACGCGCTAGCCTAGGAGGGACCATCGTTCAATTTCCCAGCGTCCCACCCCCAAGACAGGAGTGATTTCTGAGCGCATAGACAGGAGTAACCACTGAGCATCACCAGGTGTGGACCCCCCCCCAAAAAAAAAACAAAAATAAAAAAATAAGAATAGTACTTCAATTAAATGTCAATAAAATGGTTTTGCTTTTTTAAATAGATCTAACAATGCAAATTTACATTTTAAAAATTCTGATTTTGAATTTGGGTAAATAGCTGAAAGCTAGCATCAGATTTTCCTATTCTAATGATGCTTTCAGATATCTAAATTTTAGTTACTCTCAAATATACTAAATATTTTCAAAGATGTAGTGATTTAATAAAGAATCTTGATTTCTTTTCTTTGTAGTTGAAGTAACTTTTCACTGTATTATATTTTTAGTTGTGCATTATTGAAAACATATAATAATTTTGGCTCAACTTACCTCTCTTTCCTGCTTCGCTAATCATTACTACCAATTGTCATTTTTTTTCAATCTTATTTTTGTGGGAACACAGAGATAGTTCAAATGGTAGTCTAGCATGACTGAGGACATAAGTTTGAATTCCATCACCTATGGTTCCCATGAGAAGCAACAGGAGTAGCTCTCCTGGGTTGCCAATAGATGCACAAGTTAAACTCCATATGATCTCTATAAAAAGGTTTTTGGTTTTTTTACCTATCAATAGTTATATTTTATTGATCAAATTCAGCTTCCTTCTTTTTTATTAATTTTTTAATATATTTACTTAAACACTATGATTACAAACATGACTGTAGTTGGGTTTCAGTCACAAAAAGAACACCTCCCTTCACCAATGCAACATTCCCCACACCCCTGCCTGTATTCGAGACAGGCATTCTACTTCTCCCACTCATTAATATTGCTATGGTAGTTGTTAGTGTTCTAACTGTACTAACCCCTCCTTGAGGTGAACTTCATATCGTGAGCTGGTCCTTCCAGCCCTCAAATCTGGGCATTATTAAAATAATGTCTTTTATTTACTTAAAACTCATAGATAAGTGAGACTATTCTGTGTGTGTGTCTCTCTCACTCTGACTTATTTCACTCAGCATAATAGTTTCCATGTCCACCCATGTATAGGAAATATTCATGACTTCATCTCTCCTGCGGCTGCATAGTATTCCATTGTGTATATTTACTACAATTTCTTTAACCATTCATCTGTTGAAGGGCATCTTGGTTGTTTCCAAAGTCTGACTATTTTAAATAGTGCTCAATGAATGTAGGTGTGAGAAGGGGATTTTTGTAATATATTTTTTATTCTTAGGGTATATCCCAAGAGGCAGTATAGCTGGATTATATGGGAGCTCAATTTCCAGTTTTTTAAAGGAATCTCCATATTGTATCCCATAATGGCTGGGATCATTAGCAGTGAATGAGAGTTCTTTTCCCCCACACCCCTGCCAGAACTGATTGTCCTTTGTGATGTGTGCCAGTTTCTGTGGCGTGAGGTGGTATCTCATTGTTGTTTTGATTTGCATCTTTCTGATATAGTCAAGGCCATCTACCACAAGCCAATGGCAAATACTATTCTTAATGGTGGTAAACTAAAAGCCTTTTCTCTAAAATCTGGTACAAAATAAGGGTGCCCTTTCTCACCATTCCTATTCAACATAGTGCTGGTAATTCTTGCTATAGTGATTAGGCAAGAGAAAGATATCAAGGGCATCTAGGTAGGAAAAGAAGAAGTCAAGCTTTGATGTTTGCTGATGACATTAAAATATATTTAGAAAACCCTAATGACTCTACCAAAAATCTAGAAACAATAAATTTGTATAGGAAATTGTCAGGCTACAAAATTAACACACAACAATCAATGGCCTTCTTATACACCAATAATGATAGAAAAGAAATGGACATTTTAAAAAAAAAACCCATTCACATTAGTATCACAGAAACTCAAATATCTTGGAGTCAACTTAATTAAAGATGTGAAGGACCTATACCAGGGGTCCTCAAACTTCTTAAACAGGGGCCCAGTTCACTGTCCCTCAGACCATTAGAGGGCCAGACCATAGTAAAAACAAAAATTATGAACAAATTCCTATGCACACTGCATACATCTTATTTTGATGTGAAGTAACAAAACGGGAACAAATACAATATGTGGCTTGCGGGCCATAGTTTGAGGACCACTGACCTATACAAATGACAAATCCCTTCTTCAAGAAATAAAAGAGGACACAAGGAAATCGAGACACATACCCTGCTCGCTCATGGATTAGGAGAATTAACATCATTAACATGGCAATAATCCCCAAAGCATTGTACAGATTTAATGCAATCCCTCCAAGGATACCCATGATATTATTCAAAGAACTGGATCAAACACACGTTAAATTCATTTCGAACAATAAATACCCATGAATAGCTAGAGAAACCCTTGGGTAAAGGAGTATGGGGGTGCATCACATTCCCCAATTTAAATTGTGTTACAAAATAATAGTCATTAAAACAGTATGGTACTGGAATAAAGACAGACCCTCAGATCAATGAAATAAACTTGAGTATTCAAAGAATATGCCCCAGATATACAATAAATTAATCTTTGATAAAGGGGCAAGAAATGCAAAATAGAGCAATAGAAGCCTCTTCA
>PVKC010031470.1:0-14555 GCA_004027635.1 Crocidura indochinensis | reverse complement strand
AAATGCTCTGGCCTCCCTTGAATCTGGCTGTTGCTGAGGGGCACCCAGGGTGGAGAAGGCTCAAAGTCATATAGATCATTGGGCTCTCAGACGTTGGAAGTTGACTTGTAGCATTAGGTGTTTATTTCTAGTAGTTCAGGAGCTAAAGCATTTCTTTCATTGGGGAGGGAGGGGGAGCTCTAAATTGACTTTTATTGTCTGAAAATTAATTTTTTAAAAAAGAAAATTCTAAAGATTGCATACTTTTGGACCGCACATTCTGTAGAGAGAAAGTGCTCCTCTGGTTAGGAGAGATTCTATTAATGGTACACCTCTGTCCCGTCCTTCCTGCCTTTTCTATTTCAGTCCCAAGTAGAAGGGTCTCTATTTGGAGTCCGAGCCTCTGCTCTTGAGTAGCCATGTCTAAGCCCTTTGCCTCTTTTTAAAAGGTATATTAAAAAGATATACCTTTTTCAATCTCAAAGGTATATCTTGCACTGCTCCCTATTTCTATTACCTATGACTCAGTTCTCAGTTTTGACTTTTGTGAGGGAAAAACTCCAACAGAAGCTCCAAACTTTAACAGTTGCCTTTGGCAGCTTCCCATTTCCTTTTTGCAAGTGCCAGAAACAGGACGTTAGGCAACAACCTTCATTTTCCTACCCCATAATTTAGGCAGCTAATTGCAGGGCCCTGGATAGGGTTCAAGATGATTATTTAGGACTTGTCATGTGACAGAGATTTAATAGTAGAGAGAAGTCATGGGCAAAATGTGGTACACAGAAAAGGGGGCAGACTTCTAAAATCAACCAGGCATGGACTTTTAGCTTGCGAGAATGAACCCACAGTGAGAAAGTTCTGGTGTGGTGGAATCTCAGTTTACCATTGACTTAATATTGAAAATGCTTAATAATAGAGTTCTTATGGGCAAGAAAGGAGCTGACATGTTTTAAAGTAGCACTGGGTCTAACCCTATAATATTTGCTATATTATTATTGTTGTTGATGATTTATTTTGGAAAGTTAATTTGTTGATTTATGTTGGAAAGTTAATTTGTCTAAATCTAAGTTTCTTTCTTTCTTTTTTTTTTTTTTGTTTTTGGGTCACACCCGGCAGTGCTCAGGGGTTACTCCTGGCTCCATGCTCAGAAAGTGCTCCTGGCAGACACGGGGGACCATATGGGGCACCGGGATTCAAACAGATGACCTTTTGCATGAAAGGCAAATGCCTTACCTCCATGCTATCTCCCGGGCCCCATAAGTCTAAGTTTCTTTAGCCATAACAACTATGTCATGATTCTTGGTTATCATACAACATATATAGCTAACTATGTAGTATGAAGAAGAAAACTCTCTTTATTGGGGATGAATATTTAGATGACACTCTTCAGTACTTGGGGTTCACTCCTGGAGCTGCTCAGGAAACCATATATAGTGCCTGGGATTGAAGTAAGATTGCTCATATGCATACGCTTTAACTCCTTTATTAGCTCTCTGGCCCTAGCAGAAACTCTCTAAGGATATTTCATTTTCTGTATGATTAAAATCCTCCAACTGATTTACCAATGTGCCAGGCTTTTCTGGAGACCTAAATGAAGAGGTAGTATACCTTATTAGTACAGAGTTGAGACACACAAACCTGAGCTTCTTTCTGAAGCAGTGTCACTGCTGCTATAGTGTCACTGTTTTTCCCCATGGTAATTAGAATCCCCCATTCCCAGCCAGTCTTGATTTCCGTCAAATGTGTCCTCCTGGAACAATGAGTCAGATTCATTCACTCCTCAATCTTTGTGATCAGTGAAGGAAAGAAGAAATTTCAAAAAAATATTTTTAACCTGATCTCTAACAGTGACCTTTGTGAACCCTGGGACCCACCCAGAGATACTGATGATTTCTGCTAAGATCTTGTGACTGGCTGAATCACTCCCAGGCCTAACCAGGGCAATGACTGTTAACACTTAGCATGGCAGCCCATTAGCGTATGATAATGGCTCTACTAGTTCACGCAGCTGCTCTTGGCCAGAAAGATACCTTCCTTATCACTCCCAGACCTCTCATCTCCTGCCCTTGCTGGTCTTGCTATATACACTTGAAATAGTCCTCATTGTTCCTCTTAACTTTGCTTGCTATTCCTTGAAATGAATATCTTGACTTCTCTAAATCAGGATATTCTGTTCCAAGCTGCCTCACCTTCCTCTGGCATGTTCCAGATGGTTTTGCACTAAGCAGAGCATATGCCTCTTTCTTCCCCTTGATTACTCTTTGCATTTCTTTGCTCTTCTGCATCGTCCTCCATTTGATTTACTCCTGGAATATTTATTGCTTGGATGATGTGCATAATGCATGCCCTTGGGCGTTCATTACATTTAGCTTTGAACCGTTTTCCTTTTCCCTCTATGTCCTTGATGGTGTCTGATGCTTTTGGTCACTTGCTTGTGTAAACCTTACAATTCACCATATTTCACTCTATAAAAATTCATACTTTTCTTTCAGATCATGCTGTTTATAATTTTTTTAAAGCTTCATAGAAATCTTTAGATAAAAGGATGCTTTGCCAGTGATCTTTGGGATTTTCCTGCATGTCCCGTTTGGTATAAAAGGTTGATTTCCTACCATAACCACTTGGTAATAAACCTTCACTTTTTAGAGTAAAATTAATCTTTTAGAGATGTTGGGGTTGTTTCTGCATAGACCAAAAGTTTTTTCCCAGGAGCTTCCATGCAGTCTTGGTCAAATGATGGGCTTAATTCTACGGCCAGCATCTAATGCTGGCTTGGCTGAGAGTCTAGCTTGGATTGTTCCACTGAAGCCACTTGGATTTCCTGAGGCATAGTGGCCCACTTCACCTTTCCCCACCCCCATTCTGAGAAGATTCATCACAAGACCAAGCATGAATGTGAGAGATAGTCTTCAACATCATGAAGCATTCCCCTTTTTTGCATGTGGCAAGAGCAGGCTGTGTAAGAAAATGAGTGTATAGAAATATTCACTAGGAGGAGGCTTTCCCCATTTGGGAACCTAGTTACTAAAGAGCTGAATAGCTATTCTGTTCTCCCTATTGTTTATTTATTTCAGAATCTGTCAGGTGCTTTTTGCTTTGTTTTGTTTTGTTTGTTTATTTTTCAACACATCCAGCAGCGCTCAGAGGTTACTCCTGGCTCTACAAGAAAAAACTCCTGAAGAGCTCAGGGACCATAGGGAGGCTAGTGGCCTACCCAGTGTCCCATCTCACCAGCCCCAAGCACAACGTCAGGCGTTTTTGAGATTGGCTTTCTCTAATTTTCTCTGTTGTTTTGAACTGTCACCATAGAAAATCTTCCCAGTTTAGAACATTCTCAATGACAGCTATACCACCCATCCCTGCTTTCAATGTGCCTTTCTTCTTCATTAGTCTTGGGCTGGAAAACCTTTGTTAGTACCTAACCTCAGAAGTAAAGTACAAGGCAAAGAGCTCTAGATCTGTAAAAAAAAAGACCTATGTCTACATCTGTCTTCGGTGCAGTATTCTTGAATGAGATAATAATTTTCCCGATCTTCATTTTTTTCTTAAGTTCCCGTTGAGTTCTAGGTAACAATTCTAGGTAATGACCTTGAACAGACTATCTGTGGCATCAAATACTTTACTTCCAGCCTTTAAACTAAGTCTTTAAACTAAGTTGAACCAGAGTGTCACTGACCACCACAGTTTTTGTACTCACTTAGTAAGCACTCAGTAAAAGAACAAACATGGAGGAATTAAAATCTAGAAACCTAAAATTGTTTACAAAATCATGCTGCTAGACATTGCCCAACGCTTATTTACTCTTATTTTTAAGTTTTAGGCTCCATGGTTTACAAAACTGTTAATATAGAGTTTCATGCATAAAACATTCCAGCACTACACCTTTCACCAGAATGTCTGTTTCCCTTCACCATTGTCCAGTTTTCCCCTCATGTCACTCTTAACCTGCCCTGTGGCAAGCTTCCTACAGAGAGCTAGCTCCAAGTTTCTGTTGTCTTTGGGCATTTGTTATTCCCCTATTATATTTCTTTATATCCTGCTTATGAGAGAGATCATTCTGTGTCTGTATCTTTTCTTCTGACTAACTTTGATTAGCATGATACTCTAATTCCATCCAATTAGCAGCAAATTGCTTGATTTCATCTTTTTATCTATTGTGCATGGTGGTGTATTTTTTTTTTTTTTGCTTTTTTTGCATGTGACCAATCGGTTTTCTAGCACCATTTACTGAATAAGCTTTCCTTGTTCCACTTCATACTTTTTCTCTTTTAGCAAAGACTTACTGTCCTTAGACCTGAGGATTGGTCTCTGAATTCTCAATCCTATTACAGTGTTCTGAGAGTCCGTCCTTATTCTAGTATCACACTGTTTTGATTACTACAAATTTATAGAATATTTGAATTTAGGAAAAGAGAAGCCTCCAACTTTTATTTCTAGGATTGTTTTGTTTATTTGGGATAAAGTTATTGCCCCATATAATTTCAAGTTTTTGATCTATATCTTTATAAAACATTATAGAGACTGCCTTGAACTTTATATACTTTGGGCAAGATTGTCATCTTGATAATTTTAATCCTTCCAGTTCAGGAACAGGCATGTATTTCCATTTCCTCATGTCCTCTTTAATTTCCTTCAAAAGTGATTTATATTATTCTTTGTACAAGACTTTCCCCTCTTTTGTTAAGCAGACTCCCAAGGATTGAGGCAAAATTGTGAGTCTGATTGTATTTAAAAATTTTCTTTCTCTTCTATTTCATGAATTGTTTATAGAAAAGTCATGGATTTTTGCATGTTATTTTGCAGGCTGCCAGTTAACTTGAAATTCTATAATCTCACATGTGGAAGGCTTTGCTTTAGAACTTGGAACTTATTCAACACAGTCTTTGTACATGTCCCTTTACCATTTAACAGACAGTTCTTTGTAACTGTTTGATGAATTAATGTTTTGCAAGTAACCCTTGTGCCCTGATACAGACCTTGATTACCTCACACTGTAGTAACAGGAAGGATGCCAGGGTTCTGAGGTCATTCGAATTTGCTTTTTCTTTTTTTTTAAGGTGCTGCTCTCTTGAAACCTTGAGCTTTCTCCTTTTCCGATAATGAAGGGGAAAGAAAATAAGGCAAATCTGTGGTATTGAAGGAATAATAGATCAAGTGTAAATGAACATACAACTCCTGCCCCCAGTGGAGTGCTTCAGTTTCTAGTTCACTCTATGTGGAAGCTGACCTTGGGTTTCCTGCTCCTGGAACCATTTGACATTTGGAAGGACAAACAAAGGACTCTCAACAGGAAGAGACTTCACCTTTTAAGTAGCTACAAATCACTGACTCTGGAGAGCTGGCCCCTGAGTGAGAAAGTGCTGGGCTTCAGAAGAGACCTTTTTATTTAAAGAGAATCAAGTTTCAAAGATTCTGACAACTTAGGCCCCCAGGATTACCTGATGAGCTGGGAGGTTTCCAGGCCTCAAATTGGCCTCTTGCTTCCTTTCTTCATCATAAAGTCAGCCCCTCAAAGGGAAAATAGTTCAACTCCAAAAGATTCTTCGGGTTTATAGAAGGAAGTACTTAGAAGATATTTAAATTGAAGGCTATTTTCTTTCTTTTAAAGAACAAACATGAAAAGAGAAAAAGTGTTTTTAGTTGATATAATTAAAATTGGCAGGCATTTCTAGAAGTTCCTTTGAGAAAAATATAGGGTGGGTTTTTGGGGGGACGGTGGTGGTGGAGATTATATCTTATTACCTGATTCCTGGGTTGTAGTTGATTTGTTTGGTTTTGGTTGGGGCCACATCTGGTAGTGCTTGGGTACTACCATTTGCTGTGTCTTCAGGGGACCGTATATGGTGCTGGAGACTGACCCAAGATCAGTTACATGTCATACAATTCTTAACCCCTAAACTATCTTTCCAGTGGAGAGAAGTGTAAAGACCACTCTCTGATCTCCCTGGATGTTATATTTTTCAAGCCCCTCTGTCAGTCATACTTCATTTATTTACTTTGTCTTCAACTTTAGCAATCATGTTTCTGTCATTTATGCTTAATTAAATAAAACATAACCAGTTCTGAGCTGCAGGAACAGAGGTCAAGTTACAGCAGACTTTCTTGCCAGCTTTTGATGAACCCTATTAGGCACCTATGGCGCTTGATCTCTCAGGATGAAAGACACATCTTTGACAATGTTAATAGTGTTGACCTCTGAATTCTAGCATTTTTAACCCCAAATCCCTGAAGCAAGAAGGAAGGGACTAAAAAGTCAGTGCCTATGGCTAAATTTTGACCCCAGGACAGCAAGAGAAAGGGTAGACCAATTCTGCAGAGGCTGGATAATCTCTGCACTAGGAATGAAAGTAAAACCAAAGACTCACCATTTCATTACTATCTAAAAATGATTTGTAATTTGGGGTGTTCAGAATGAGAGCTCAGTCTGGGGCCTGGAGGATAGGCAGATTAAAGCCTGTGGGACGAACCCCTTACCACTGAGAATAGAATATGGGGGTTTTATTTGTCTGGTGCTAGTAGGTGGGAAGCTAGACATCTTGGGCCACAATGGGCTTCTCTTTGGAGTCTAGAAATAGTTTTCCCCACTTTCAAAGCATATAATGAACTCCACCAGGAAATCTTGGGTGTTAATATAATCAGACAACCTTGGGAGTGATCTTCAATTTACCAAAGAACTCGAGACAATATTTATCTCTTCTCATTCACTAACTTGAGTTAACATCCCTCAAGGCCCTTTACCTTTGTTTATATTCTAGGGAAATCATCATATCATCACACATAAAAATTATAAGACAGTTTTAATATATTCATCAGTAGCTTTTCAGGTTGATGTAGAGGATGGGTGGCATAGGATTGAACACAGCAAGGTTGACTATTAATGATATTAATACTTTTAGTCAACAGTTTTAAGACATTTCTATAGCAAAGCTTTTATTGTGATCAAGCAAGTGCTAACTGGCTAGCAGCCAAACCTTGGTCTTGGGAAAACATTTCCATCCAGAAATCTGTTTGCATCCAGCCTTGCAGATCCTCACAGGTGCAGGATTTAAAGTCTTTTATCAAATATTCCATTGCAGACCAACTTTGATAATATTTACAAAATCCTATCTGTATCACCAGGTGAAGTCGTCTGTTTATTTGCTTGTTTCTCATATTTTTGGCACAGTTCCTTCTCAAGGGTTCATCACCAAACATTGTTACCCTCCACTCTTTGGGGAAGACTTAGATCATATCATAATAATGTAAAAATATTCTTGTTTTTAGCATTGTCCCTGAATGGTAACTCTAGGTGAAGTGTGATATTTAATTTGTTGTCATTTAATATTTTCAGCAATCTATGAAATTGTAATTATTATTAATTTGGTCTTACATATTAGGTTTTGAGAAATTCAGTGACTTTTCCAGGCAATGAAAAAAAATGAAGCTTGTAACCAATTCTATCTGGTTCCCAAATTCATGCCCTTAAATATCTTGATACATTGTTGGGCAATTTTACTTTTTTATTTTTATTTTTTTGGAGAAGGAGATGAGAAATGTTAGGGGACTAAGAGTTAATCTTCCCAAGGTCAGCCAAATGGCAGAATGGTACAATGCTTAAACTCAGTGATACAGTTCTGCTTGGACCAAATGGTGCTGGGGGATTCTGGGGACAACCTTGGAGGTATCAGGGACCACCAATTTTATACTCTGTGGTGTCGAGGATGCCTACATTACTGATTAAACTTGGGGCATTGTACATGTGTCATGACTCTTGGAGCTATCTTCCTGGCCCCTAGTGCTTTTCTTGATTATTTGGAGGAAGAGATTTGGGCCACACCAGGCAGTGCTCAGGGCTTACTCCTGGCTCCATGCTAAAGGATCACTCCTAGTGGTGCTTGGAGGACTATTTGTTGCATCAAGGATTATACTTGGGATGATCGCATGCAAAAGAAGTGCCTTAGCCTCTGAACTATTTTATAGGACTCCTTTTCTTTATTTGTAACTTTATTTACATTACTGTCACACCATTTGCCTGTCCTAAAATCGATTTGTTAGAGACAGACCCTACTCATTTAAACACTTTTTACAAGAAAAATATACACCATAAACCAAGAATTATAATTTCAAATTATATTGAATTCCATACAATCACTATTTGTCAACATGGCTAATTGGAAGAAACGATCCTATCAACTTAAAGCATTTAGTGCCATACCTAATCCAGCAAATGAAGCCTCTAGGGTAATATTGTTGGCCCCATTAGACCAACTTCTTTAGGCACTGTGATATCAGAGTTGGCCATCTTGTGGCAGCCAGAACTTGGTTGATTTCAAGTCCTTTTCACTCTCCATGTCTTTTTATCTCAGGCACAGCTCACTAAAGAGTCCATATAAGAGGCTCTGGTTTAGAAACTCAGTTCATGAACTTGCTCCAGAATACTCCATCTCAGGATTAGAATTCAGAGGAAGTCAAATTAATCATCAGAAGACTAGAGTTAGAACAAAGGATATAGTAGTTCTTTTGCTTTAGGTTTTTGGGGGTTTGTTTTGGATGGGGTTGGTGGAATGCACCAGACAGTGCTCAGTACTTCTTGTGGCTCTGTGTTTAGAGATCATTTCTCTCCAAACTTGATGGAATCATATATGGTACTGGAGATTGAATCAGGGTCAAGCACATGTAAGGCAAAAGCCATAACTTTGTATGAGTCTTAAAAATATTTATTTGAGGCACCATCATTTACAATACTGTTCATGATAAGGTGCCATATATACAACATTCCAACACCACTCCCACCACCAAACTGTCCACTTTCATCTACTACTGTCTGAGGGTAAACAATTGTTTGAAGTGGTTCGATTTGGATCCATTTCTTGCTTATTCTTTACAGTGCACAGAACTCCCTGCAAATGAGTTCAAATTAAGGCAGTTCTTTATTAATACTGTGTTGCTTATTGACAATACATTTAACTTCTTTTTACATGGTCTGGAAAATACAAGGGAAATGATATAATCTTTTGTGAAATTCAGTGTTTATATCAAGGTGACAGATAAGAATGTGATTATTTTGTTAGAACTGTCAGCTTAATTTTAAACTTTGAAATCCTATAAAATCTTTTCCTTTTATGTATCTAACTTGTTCATTCATACCACATGGCTACTTTTCTAGGGAAGGATATGGTTGCTTTGAAAACTTTAATATGCACATGAATTTCCTGAATGGGCCCAAAATTTTGCATTCCTAACAAGAGTTCATGTGACACAGGTGCTGTAGAACTACACTTCAAGCTATTTAAAAAAAATGCTATCAAATTTTCACACAGAAATTTAGTAGCTGTTTTATAGATCAACATGGTTTCTAAAAAGTCAAATCTCAAGGTCTTTTTGTGAACTCATCATCTTTCATGATGCTTTTTTGGTTTGTTTGGTTTTTTGATCTTTGGTCACTTGGCAGTTCTCGGGCCTTACTCATGACTGCACTCAGGGATTATTTCTGGTAGGGATTAAAAGTGTAAGGAGCTGAACCCAGGTCAATTGCATGCAAGGCAACCGCCCTACCAATTGTACCATCACTCAGTCTAGCCCCTCTTTTGTGACTCTTAACTCTTTTGAACTTCTATGTTCTTTTGTTTTTCATTTCTTTTTATGCCTTCACTCCCTAATAATTCACTTCTGATATTTTGACTACTTCTTTTTGGGTTCCTCTTGGCCTATCCTTTTAATAATGGTGTTTCCTTAGGTTCTATCTTTTACTTTCTCTGAGGATGACCTCAAGAGTTGACTTCTATAGGCACTCTCTTTATTTTACCCAGTCTTCATTGAAAAGTTCTCTTAAATTCCCATTGTATTTTTTTGGGGGTGGGGGGGTCACAGTAAGTCTGTCTTACTCCTGACTCTGTGCTCATGGAGAAATCCTGCGAATCATATGGAGTGCTCGGAATTGAACTCAGGTCAGTTGTATGCAAGGTAAGCACCCTGCTGTTACTCTCTCTGGTCCTTCCATTGCATTTACTTTGGCACAGCAAAAGAGAACTTTTGTTGCATTGTTGTGCAATTCATTTTTCATACATTTATTTTTCCAAAGTGCGAGATTGTATTCAGGTTCTCACAAATGCGTAGTAATTCCTCAACTGCTGAGCTATGTACTGGACTGAAACTTTACTGAAGTACAAAGTGCAACTCTCCAGTGTTGCAACCTTTGTGCCAAATAGTGTTCAGCTTCCATAAATGTTTAGATAATAAACAAAGGCAATCCCCGACTTCAGGGAAGATGTTAGAAACTACCTTCTGAGCAGGCCAGATGGCAAATGTTAGTTTTTGGACACCCTGCGGAAGCATGAAGCACACTTAAATTCTATTGTATATTTGCATGTGTGTGTAAATCACCTTTCTTGATAGTCTCAAGATACCAGGAGCATCTGGGAAAGACACCTGAGCCACGTTTCCGCTGTAAATTATTTTGGGGCTCCCTTTTCAGACTTAAACAATAGGCTGTCAAAGTTGTCTAAAAGAGGAAGCATGTTTCTTAGGAGAAAAATTATTTATCATGTTCTTCCATTGTGATAAAACAAAGTGAACCCTTTCAGACAAGGAAGGCTGTAGTCTTGCCAAAACTGGCTTCCAAAGAAAGATTTACTACACTTGCCCTCAAAGAGAACTCAGGAGATCAGGTACATAACTACCAGCAGATGATACGTCATCGACCAGATCTCACGTAGGTTTGAATTCAATTCAGTCTATAAACAGTGCTCAGTAACCTGTTCTTTGATCAGGCCAGAGGTCAGTGAGGGTAAAAAGATCCAAATGACAAAGTACCTAGTCTCAGTTCATGGCCTTGTTAAAGCAGTAGGTTTTTAGACACAAAAGATCATATCATCAAAATTATGACTATTTAGGAAATTTGTGTATAATATACTGTGTACAAGAGAGGACAAAATTTGGGGGGTGATATAGATGAAAAAAAGATTTTGAGAAGTCTCTCTTTTCCAAAGCATGCCATCCCTTGAACAAACCTTAGAAATCAAACAGCAAATATCTACATAACATATGTATAAATCAGGTTGAACTAAGCTTAATAGTTTTGATTCCTAAGATGTATCTATCATGCTATCAGGAGGGTTTTGCTATTGGGATATAATATGAAAATAGAGCTTAATAAAATGGGAGATGGAATTTCCCTGAGGTACAAGCAACTGGTCATATGATGGAAATATAGAAGGAACAGCAGTAAGAGTTGAGTGTAAGATGTAGAAGCTTTTAATAATACATTCTGGTATCTGGGACATTTCAGTTTCTGTCCTCACTGAGTGGCTGTGGGCTCTGTGCCTGTATCTGTATGTTATTCTATATTTCCTTAGCCAGGACTACTAGAACCTTAGGTTTTAGAGATAATGCATGGCTAGATCCTATCTAGAATGGAGGACAGCTCAAAGGTGACTGTTGCTGGAAAACCATGAAGGAAGGCAGTGCAGTGGGTCTGTATTTTTGAGATTGAACATGTAAAGCAAATACAGAGGGGAAAGGGGAGATGAGAAAGGAAGAAGAGAAGGAATAAGAAAAGGAGATGGAGAATAGAGTAAACTTTAGAGAAAGCCTTAGGGAGTGAAAGAATGAGGAGGAAGAAGAAGGGGGAATGGGAGGAAATAGAAAAAAATGAGAAGAAAAGACGAGATGAGATGGAAAAGAAGCAGAAGATACGGTCCACTGGAGAGGACCACAGGAGTGCATCACTGAGAAGTCAAAGGTCATAGGTTCCCAGATTCAGCCTGAGCTTGCAAAACTATGAGGAACCGGGTACAAGGTAATCCAGAATCAGAGCAGAAATGGAGCTATGCTAGCAACAGTGTGGAGACAGATACTGAAAATCTGTTAGGACTAGGCTGCTTCTCACTGGAGAAAGTTCTGGTTGCTTTGTGACTATTATGGGCTCACTCTATGTTCAGGAGGTCCAGTCTTCACCAAGAAGCTGCACTCAAAGGTTTATGCTTTAACATATACCACATGTTCAGAGTCTGCTGAATTTCCAATTTCTGTTAGCATCTATTTTTGTGAAGATCTTTTCATTATTCGATAGAGAGCTGAATCCTCATGTAAACCCCAGTTTACCTAAGAAAGCTTGTATAAATTTTTATTTATTGTGACAGAAGACTCATAAGTAAGATTTCAAGAGTCAGGGAAAGGGAAAGAAATGTCAAGTTCAGGCAACAGTTTTGGAAAATCCTGGTAGGATAGGAATTTTTGTTTGAACAATCCACTAAATGGGTATTACCACAGAGTATGTCTGAAGAATATGACGAAAGGAGACTGGAAAAGTAGTTTGAAGACAGGCTACATGGGCCTTGGAAACTCCCCTCTTGGAAGTTTGGAGTAGGTGGTGGAATCTGTGGGTTCTTGAATAGCAAATTGATAGTTTCTAACTATTGTGACTCTTAGAAAGTCATGGCCACTTTGTCATATATTTTATGGTATTTGTATTATAACTACCAACCACCAGAGTGACATGATGAATAAACTTCTGTTTTTACTTTTAGTGAAATTGTACACTAAAAACATCACTTCAGGGGACCAGACAGGTAGCATTGACTTAAGGTACTTGCTTTATGTGTGACCAATCCTTGTTCAATTCCCAGTATCACATGTTCCCCCAAGTACCACTAGGAGTGATCCCTGAGCATAGAACTAGGTGTAAGCCCAAAACACTCTGAGGGATAGCCTGCAAATAAACAAAACAAAACAAAATCATCCCCAACAACAGCAAAAACAATAAAACCCAAAGAAATATATCACCCTGGCCTTGTGTGATGACTCTGCCCCAGTGGGTTGAATGCATGTTGTGGATAGGCTCTGTGCTCCGTCCTCCACCCATCCTCCAGCTGCTGCAAATGTTCCCACTCTAGGCTACCACCTGTGACCTTCTCAGGAGTCACCTCACTTACAAAGTTTCACTGCTTGACCTCTGTGGCCAGTGATGGAATGAATGATTTTGGAAGTCCCACAAAAATGACTTCTTTGATTCAATTTAGGAACATTCTGCTATGTGACTTAAGCTCCAGAGACATTAAGATCATGCTACCTGAGAACGAATCATTGCTCCACTTCTAATTTTTGCTGCTTCCCTTGCTAGCTTACAAGTTTTTCCTGAAGATCGTGTCCTTCAAGAGCACCCAGATCATTTATTTCAGTAGATATTATAATTTATACAGGCCACAATGTTCCCTCTGAGTCATATTAAATTCCATTGATCTGTCTACTTACTAGCTACTGATCAGGAAAGCTACAGAGCTCAGGGTCCTAATTCACAAAATTCAAATGGGATAATCATAGTTGTTGGTGTTGGTGCAAAGATTAGATGAGTTAATACATGTGAAGTGGCAGACCAGAATGAAAAGAGCTCATTAGCTCATTAACTGCTATTATCCTTAATTCTAGTTATCTCTGACAGACCTACTATACAATCAACTTAGCACTCTACAAGGGCCCAGAACTAAGGGGTAAATTTTCGTATTTATAATAATAGTTTTGGGAAGATGGGAGTAAATGTCTTGAGGGAAAGAAACCTTTTCCTAATTCTGCCAAAGAGCGAGTGAGTGAATGAGTGAATATGTGTGTGTGTGTGTGTGTGTGTGTGTGTGTGTGTGTGTGTGTGTGTGTGTGTGTGTGAAAATTAGCCAGCAGCAAAGTTCAGACTCCAGCTCTTTCATCAGTTTCATTTGTTTGAAGCTGTGGCTCCCAGCTTGCTCTTGGCTCTGAGGTGACATTTTGTACACATTTTCATAGATACCTATGAACATTTTATATTTACCTTCTCTGAAACTTAGTGACAACCAGTGACATACTTTTCATTAGCCCCAATGGCTCAGCAATAATCTCTTCTGCAAGATTGAAGTGATCAGATGCCCTGTTAGCTGAAGCTAAGGGGGTATGTGTTATGTCCAGGGTCCACAAGGAGAGTCTGAGGTTATAGAAGGAGGAAAGGCACTTACCAAGGAGGTTGAGGTAAGGGAGGCAAAGGTGAGCAGCTGACTTGTTAAAGGTTGGTCTGCAGGCCTGACACTTTACTGTCAACTTATACTGGGCCTCAAGATAACGGAATAATAGGCAAAGACTTTATGAATGTTAATAGAATAAATTCAATTTTTCTTGCAGAGATTTCCACAGAAGGGATTCTTCTGTAAAGACTTCTGTTATCACCTGCCATCTTTTCCCAAGGGATAAACAGGCAGATATGATTTACTTCTCTGACTAGTTTTTGTCCACCATTTAGGAGAAGAGTACTGTTTGGTTTTCCAGATCATAAGAAGAACATTTGGAACCCTGTGCTCAGGAAGTCCCATGCTTATTTTTAGTAAAAAAATTGTTCTCCAGGAATAGGCTTTATGCTTTGTTAGATTTGGTTCTTCTAGCCAGGTAGTGGCATAATGGGTCCCTAGTGTCCCATATTAGGGAAACTAGAATGGGGGAGGCATTGGGAGGCATTCTGGTACAAACATTCTATGGAATTTTGTGGTGCTAGCCTTCTCCACAGCAAGCATGGAGGGGAAAGAAGGACAGGAGAATGTGGACTAATCTGTCAGGGGAGTCTTTGTCTATGAGAAAACAAG
>PVKC010031469.1:0-14522 GCA_004027635.1 Crocidura indochinensis | reverse complement strand
CACAGTGGTAGGACATTTGCCTTGCAAACAACAGATCCAGGACAGAAGGTGGCTCAAATCCTTGCACCTTATATGGTTCCCCAAGCCTGCCAGTGTCTCCTAAGAGCTCTTACAATTCAATGAAACTTTATAGCCATCATGAAATTGTAAACAGTATCATTTAAGTGTTACCATCAGTTAATAGCTCGATTACTTCTAATGTATATGGAATATATATAATTATGGAAGATAAAATTATATATAATTTTAATCATATACATTTATTATATAAAATATATTATATATAAATATAAATACATAATATATAAATGTATTTATTTATATATTATATTATAATATATTATAATAATATTTGCTTATATCTCCAATTTTTTGGGTGATTATGTTAGCTAAAAAGTCTAGTCCTAATTGATTAAAAAGTCTTTGAATTTTTGGTTGACCTTTATCTTTTTTGAGATAATGGGGAAATACTTTTTGTACTTATCAGTAAAATTGAAACTTGAAGTCCTGATTTGAAGAAATGGTTCAACAGGGTAGATGCTTGCCTTTCATAAAGTAAATCTGGTTTTATCTGCATTAAATACTTTTCCCTGAGCATTACCAGGAGTGATCCCTGAGTACAGAGCCAGGAGTAAATCCTGAATAATAATGGATATGGCCTAACTCATTCCCCAAAAATAAAACCTGGAAAATTTATGTCACTTTTTAAAGTGGTATTTACATATGACATGAAAGCATTTTATAAATTTTTGAAAGTACTTTTAATTAGATCACAACCCTATTTTTAATAGTTAGTGACTTGCAGTACATCTTTTGTGAGCAAACCTAAAATATATTCCTGATTTATGAATATTCTCCAGCAGAATGGTGATAATTATTTTCCTACGTATCACCAAAAGCTAAACATTCAATTTAGGATTTTTTTTTTACTAAACTAACTGTGCAAATGCAATAGTTTTTGATAAATGCATAATGAGTGACATGAATTCATCACTATGGTATCAAAAGTAGTATATTCACTATCCTAGAGTTCCAGTGTTCTATTTAAGCACCTGTCCTCCACCTGAAGTTGTTTTAAAATAAATTTTTATGTTCACAGTCTTATAGTACAAGTTCATTTATAAAAAGAAAGATGGGATACATAGAAATAGTAAAGCAGGTGGATTGTTTTCCCTATATATAGCTACCTTGAGTTCAATCATAGGCACCCCATACTTTCCCCTGAGCACAACAAAGTGTGGTTCTTAAATTCAGAGTCAGAAGTAATCTATCTAGGATATCTCAACCCACACACAAAAAGTAGGGATTAGAGTAATTACTCCATTTCTGTAATTATGCTTAAAATTATGTTTTAATAAATTACTGATATACCTCCTTTATTTAAAACCATTCTATTTCTAACACTATGCTCCTGTTAGTTTTTATGTTTTCATAAATTCTTTATCCAATTTATCATTATACAAGTGAAAGAGAAATACTTTCAACTTCCTGATATAATATTTCCCATTAAGCTTAAATTTAAAGGGAATAAAACAGTTTAGTCAAACAAAAAATGCAAAGCTTGCACATTTTTTCTTATGCAATATTGTTCAGATAAAATGGAATAATTGAGGAAAAAATGTTTGGGTAACAGCTGCTTTCTTCAACTTGTGTTGCATGAAACAAAGAGTGTGAGAGAGTGTTTCCCATTAATTGTTTCCATTGTGTGTGAATTACCCTGAATATCCAATACATTTTATTCAGCAGTGTCTCATTAAAACCAAGGCAACTGAAGTTTGTAGGCCATCATTTTCTATGCTACATTGAATATGCAAACTAATTTTGAAAGGCATGAGGCACCTGCGCCACAGATTTCAAAGGAATTTACATAATAAATATAGTACAACTTAAAGCTTGCCTTGTAGAGGACACTGATAGATGTGTAAGCAGTTTTATATGAGAGTCCTGCATAGCAAAATTTATTTTAGAGTTGAAATTCAGGGTCAGGGTAGGACAAGCTATCTATTATAGGATAAACATTTTATGTAAGCAAGCATCCCACATGAAAGCATTGAAACCTCATTTTCTATGTAACTGGAAACACTTATTCTACCAGTCAATTTTGAATTCTTTATTTGAATTTATATGTAATTAACCAATTATGAGCAGAAAAGGTATAAACTTTTTTTAGCATAAAAAGAAGTAAAATTACATCTTTTTAACCATTGTGAACACTTATTGCGCTTACCATTTAATTTTTCTATTCTTTTAAGGAAGGAAAAAAACAATATGAAGTAAATTTGTTATGTACCCTCTAAGAAGATAGACTAAAGCTGGAGAGATAGCATGAAGGTAGGATGTTTGCCTTGCATGCAGAAGGACCGACGGTGGTTTAAATCCCAACATCTCAGATGGTCCCCCAAGCCTGCCGGGTGTGACCCAAAAACCAAAAACCAAAACCAAAACCAAAACCAAAAAAAAAAAAAAAAGAAGAAGAAGGTAGTCTAGACTGCAGTGGTTCGCAGTGTGGCTCTTTACACTTTAATTTGACTCTTCTGTGTGCCGGGAGGCCGCTCCAGGAGTCAGAACTCTGCTCCTAGTCTCTGTTAGTGCACGTCTTGTGTGACTCTTAAAATAAATTTCAATCGTGGTTTTGGCGAGATTTGGCTCAGTTGAAAAAAAAGGCTGCCGACCACTCGTCTAGAGGATGGTAGGGTACCTGGAAACATTGACAGAGGGAAGGTAACACTCAACTGGTGTTGGAACACTGTATGAATGAAAGGACTCTATCCCTTATAAATGATTTTATAAATGTAAATATTATATTTGTAAATCACAGCGATTTAATATAAATAAAATGCTTAGGGGCCAGAGAGATAGCACAGAGATAGGGTATTTGCCTTGAATGCAGTTGACCCAGGATAGACCTGGTTAGATTCTTTGCATCACATATAGTTCCCCCAAGCCTGCCGAGAGCAAATTCTGAGCCCAGAGCTGGTAGTAACCCCGGAACACTGCTGAGTGTGACCTCAAAATCAATAAAATAAAATGAAAATTGCATCGTTTATGTGTATATAATCTTATAGTCATACACATTGATAGACAAATAATAAACTACTAGTAATCCATCAGAATGTAGCTTTAATAAATATATACCTCCCTTTAATAGAATGAAAACACAGAAAATCCATTAACAAATTATTTTTGAGAATCCAAAAAAATCCTTTTTTTCCTAAATGAATCACAAAGAGATTTATTTGTAGTTTAGAAAGTTAACATCATTTTTATATAGATATTTAATATGTTAACTAAAACTTAAGTAATATCTTCTTCTACATAAGAAGCACCAGGTTTTGTAGACAAGAGCAACAGTTATGGGGCCTGGGAGATAGCATGGAGGTAAGGCGTTTGCCTTTCATGTAAAAGGTCATCGGTTCGAATCCCGGTGCCCCATATGGTCCCCCGTGCCTGCCAGGAGCAATTTCTGAGCATGGAGCCAGGAGTAACCTCTGAACACTGCCAGGTGTGACCCCCCCAAAAAAAAAGTAACAGTTAGGAAATGCTTATTTTTCTGAATTAAGGTCTATGCATAATGTAATTTTGTGGTAAATTGAAAGACTACTCAGAATAAAGCAAAGGACTTTTTTTCCTATATTTGTCTCCTATACTATGAAATGATGTCTTCAGTAGAATAAGTATCAATTATAATGTGCCAAAAATATAAGAAATTTGAAAGTAAAAAAAAAATTGCTGGTTAAAACAATTCTTTATGAACTTAGTCCAGATTGTTTTTCAAAATAGGTGAACAAGTATAAATTCCCACTAGCAGTGAATGAGAATTTTGTTCTCCCCATCTTCATCAGCACTTGATCTTGTTCTTTATATGTGCCAAACTCTGTAGCATGCAGTGATATTTCATTGTTTTGATTTGCATGTTCTTGATGATTAATTATGTGTAATGTTTTTCATGTGCCTTTTGGTTATCTGTAATTGTTCATTGAGAAAAATATATGCTCTCTTTCTTCCCGTGGTTTGATGTTCCTTGTTTTGTTGTTGTTGATAAGTTCTACTAGTGAATATATATATTAACCTGTATTCAGCAATAGCACTCCTGGTATTATACCCTAGAGGCCCAAGAACACATTAAAATGTAACTGCACCCCTATATTCATTGCATCACTATACATGATAGATGGAATATAGAAGCAATTCAAGAACAGATGAGTGGATAAAGAAACTATGGAAGATAAACAATGGGATACTAGTCAACTGTTAAGAAAAATGAAGTCATAAAATTTGGTTATACATGGATAGACATAAAGATGATTGAAATGAGTCAGAGGGAAAGGGACAGACACAGAACGATCACACTCATCGTTACGACATTAAAAATCATTATGAATATAATACACATTTACAATAAAAATATTGATGGAAAATGCAGTTAAGATATAAGAGTGTGTGCTAAGATAATAATAGTTGGAAATAATTGCTCAGGACAGAAACTAGTAATTGAAGCAAAGAAAAATGATATATGTATGACTCCTTCAGTAACATTATGGAAAACCATGATGCCTAATTGGTAAAAAGGACAAAAATAAAGATGCAGAGAAAAGTAAAGCGTTCACCAAAGTCAGGCTGAGAATGTGTGTGAGAGTATGACAATGTGAAGCTAACTGTGCAAATTACTGCTGGAAAATGAGTATTAGTATTTGGTTCTGTGCTGAAACATTGTATTGCCAAAACTCAACTATCAACCACATTTTTATTCTATCTCATGGTTAACTGCTAAAAATCCAATGTTTCATAATACTTGATAATCTTTATTCATATAAATTAAGCACATAGGATATCACAGCCATAAAATATATCAATTTCAACGGAAATTAATTGATTCATCCTTGAAATTAGTTTGCTGAAATGGGCAGCAAAGTCACCACAAATTATGTGAGAATACATACTGCTTAATTTTAACAAACTCAGACTCCCAATGTAAAAAAAAGAATTTCAAACATGGCAACATTCATATCTGAATTTTTTATGTAGTAAAAATGTGAAACCTTTTGATATTTATTGTATATAATATAAAATACTATATAAAATAGTATTTTGTGCAAAATATTATCAACATTATTTTCAATAAGGACAATCTTAATTAAGATGGTGGAATGATCACTTTACTGTAGCAATTCTAAACAAATGCAAATAAAAATGATAATATATTTATGTATTTATATAATCTGTTTTTATAACTTAACTTTCATGATCACTATTTATTTGTCCTTTATTAGTACCAATTTTCTTAGATTAATATAAAGTTATTGTATTTATTACTTTTAGTGTAGAGAGTAGGTCACTTCTCTTGCATTTGATTGACCCAGCTTTGATACCTGCAACACTCTATGGTTTGCTAAGTCTCATAAGGAGTGATAACTGAGTGTAGAGTCAGAAATAAACCTTGAGAACATCCAGTTGTATAACAAAAGAAGAAAGAAAGAAAGAAACAAAGAAAAAAATAAATAAAGGAGAAAGAAGAAAGATAATAGAGAAAGAAAAATGAAAAGAGAAAAAGCAAAAAAGAAAGGAGAGAAAAAGAAAGTATTCTAACAATATTTTTTTAATTTTATTTTAACACCTTCTAACAATTTTTATAATTTTGACCATCAAAATAGGAATCATACATTTGACTATCACTAAAGAACACCACATCTCACACTTCTACAGTACCTAAAGTAAAACTAACCACATGAATAACAGTACACTAGCACATAAACATATTTAACTGTGCAACTATGACATACATTTGTAAATAATTTTGTCTGTACCAGGGTCAAACTTTTAGTTGGAGCTATCCAGATATAATTGTTATTATATTCTTCAAGATATAACAACAGTCTTCTGCCTTGGTATATAGAATTACTGTACGAATACCACTGATTCCCCTATGACCTTAGCTTGTCAAACTCATGTATAATTTCCAAAGTAGTATGAGGCAATTCCTTATGATGAATGCCTGTAGATGAAGCTGATATGTCTCAGTAGTTAGTAGTTGAATATTTTCTTTGAACACCTGTTATGTCCAGTAGTTTCATAACATGGCTTTCACCATTTTTATGTAAGTAAAATGTTGGGTCAGAGATATAGTGCAGCAGATAAGGTGTTAAATTTGCATACCCATGTTTTAATCTTAATATTTAATGTGAATCACAGTGTACTACCAGGCATGATCTCATAGCAGACATAGGATCTCTACTTTGAGATTCCAAAGGAAGTCAGAACTCACAGAAGCTCTTAGTAAACCATGCTGTATTTGGAGGCTATTTAATACTATTTGATGAAGTTCTGGTGGTTCCTGGAGCACTAAGCTTTATAAAAGCACCATAATCTTGGAAACTATCAATAAATTGTTTAATGCACTTACCTTATCAACAGGAGTGGACCCATAAGCACCACTTTAGTGTAACCGATAAAAAGGTGATTCATATACGTATACATATATTCATAAAATTTTAGATTAAACATTTTTTCAGATTAGATACTGTGTTCAGTGAAAGACTAATCAGTGATAATGGGTGGTAATTTATAAGAAGTCATTAAATCTTGGATTATTTTATTATTGTTACATGTAGGAAACCATTGTAAAGCTTGAAAATATTTAAATAGTTGAGAAATTTTAAAAAGTTCTCATACTGTTTAATGTGATTTCTTCTTGATAATTATTAGATATCCTATTTAAAAAGCAATAGGTATGTATCATCTCTACTTTCTTCTAAGATTAATATAGATAAAAAGGTCCCCTTACTTTGAAGAATCATCAGTGCTAATTAGAATATATCAAATTTTTCTACATCATTATTTAAACAAATAGAAGCTGAACACCAGTTGAATTTTAAGGCATATTTAACAAAAATGAAAATTTCTGGAGTCAGTGAATAGCAACACATAAGATTAACAGTGATAAATTAAAAAATAATTACTTTTAGAAAACCCTAGAAAAGACACTTCAAAATTTTGGACAATGAATGTTGTCATAAATATGAAAACAATTAAAATTGATAAGTAGCTAATCTCCAAAATATTCACGGTGCTGACAGAACTTTACAAGAAAAACACATCTAATCCCATCAAAAAATGGGAAAAAAAAAAGATTGACAAAGAAGAAATACAAATGGCCAAAAGACACATGAGAAAATGCTCCACATCACTAATCATCAGGGAGATGCAAATCAAAACAACTATGAGGTACCACCTCACACCACAGAGAATGGCACACATCACAAAGAAGGAGAACAAACGGTGTGGCGGGGATGTGGAGAGAAAGGAACTCTTATCCACTGCTGGTGGGAATGCCGTCTAGTTCAACCTTTATGGAAAGCGATATGGAGATTCCTCCAGAAACTGGAAATCGAGCTCCCATACGATCCAGCTATATCACTCCTAGGAATATACCCTAGGAACAAAAAATACAATACAAAAACCCCTTCCTTACACCTATATTCATTGCAGCACTATTTACTATAGCAAGATTCTGGAAACAACCAAGATGCCCTTCAACAGACGAATCACTAAAGAAACTGTGGTATATATACACAATGGAATATTATGCAGCCGTCAGGAGAGATGAAGTCATGAAATATTCCTATACATGGATGTGCATGGAATCTATTATGTTGAGTGAAATAAGTCAGAGAGAGAGAGAGAAATGCAGAATGGTCTCACTCATCTATGGATTTTAAGAAAAATGAAAGACATTCTTGCAATAATAATTTTCAGACACAAAAGAGAAAAGAACTGGAAGTTCCAGCTCACCTCATGAAGCTCACCACAAAGAGTGATGAGTTCAGTTAGAGAAATAACTTCATTTTGAACTGACCTAATAATGAGAATGTATGAGGGAAATGGAGAGCTTGTCTAAAGTAGAGGCAGGGGTTGTGTGGGGAGGAGGGAGATTTGGGATAATGGTGATGGGAACGTTGCTCTGGTGATGGAGGTTGTTCTTTACATGACTGAAACCCAAACACAATCATGTATGCAATCAAGGTGTCTAAATAAAATATATAAAAAAGAAATATTTAAGATACATTATATATTGCATCTATTTCTATGTACATACAATCATTCTTTAAAGGGAGTCATTCATGGGACTTTAATATTTTTAGATAAAGATGGAAATCTCTGTTTTTGGAACCTAATGCAGAGGAAAAAGAAAACAAGTTGGCTCGTAGGTGAGGAATTAGAATAGGTCAATATTGAACATATAAATATATTAAGTAAAAATGGATCTCTTCTATGACTCATTACAAAATGGCTTGTTTACACAGATAAAATTAATTTAAGCTATTTTATGAAATAGCTAATTAAATCTAAAGTATATTTGTATTTAAAACTTGTTGAATACAATTACAATCAAGAAAAAATGTTTGAATAGTTGAAGTTCTAACTTTAATTTCAGTTTTGCAAATATTGTCTTCTCAAGATATAAAAATCTTACTCTTAAAATTACATTCATACATTTATGCTTAATGTATATGTGTAATTAGAGAATTTTCTTAATTAAAGATTTCTTTAATTTTGTGAGAATTGAAATATCAAAATAGTTATACAATTACGATATTTTATAGTTATCGTAGTTAATTCTCATTAGACTATTTGAATGAAACAATTTAAAGACTTAAGTGCTGGCAATATTCTGCAACAATGTTAAATATTTTAGCATTTTCTAGAGTAAAAATTAGCAAACTGTGGATGTGTAAGTGAAACAAACTATTTGCCAATATAAGTAGCTCTAAATTGAAACAGAAAATTAATTAAAAGGAACCAAAATTAAATTCTTTAATTAAAAGCAACTAAAATAGTTGCCATGTGCTTAATGAAATTGTAGAGTTTTTAAGTCTGCTCAAATGAAAAGGAAATGCAAAGCTAAAAGTGCTGTTTGGTTGGAGTTGAGGGATTCAGTTTAGTTTAATCATTTGGGTTACTTTTTAAGTAAGATTTATTTATAAGATGAAGTGCTTCAATTCTTGGGTGCCCTTATTAGAAAAGCAGAAGTTGTAGTTGAATGCTGGCAATTAAAAAAATATCAAATTAAGACAGTCCAACTGGAACACTGGATCGAAACATTTTCTCATTTAAGAAAATTAGGATTAAACTGATCTTTTAAGATTATTTAGCTTTATAATAAAATAGCTAATATATCCATTCAAATTTGGGTTTGCAAATGCTCTAATTATTAACACCAGAAAAATCAATATTTAATTGATATTATGAAGAACATATGTTTATCATTTAAGGAGATGTTCTATGCAGAGAAGAAACCACATCTAAAATATTTATCCTTGTCATTTTAATTTAGTGGCCAACTAAAATATTCTGAATGAATACATTTCAATTGTGTAAAAATTATATTTTGTAGAATAGTTCTACTTTGTTATAGTAAATTAAGGAAATAATAAAAGATGAACAGGAAAAATGTCAATAAAAATAGCAAGGTGCAAAGAAGCTATGGTCGAAAACTGCAGACACAAGAAAAGAAATGCAAGATATTTTATTATCAAAGTAATGCTGTATAAAGTAGAAATAATAATTATTTTAATAAGTGACCCCAGTGATAAATGTATCATACACGTTTTCCAAATTATAATAACAAAACTTTGTTTTATTAATAACTAGATTACTAAAACTATGAAAAATAAATGGTCATGGATCTACAGTTGATGAAAATAATAGCATGAAGCATAGGGATTTTAGTATTTATGTGTTTTTGTTTTTGTTTTTAAGGTATTTTTTTTTACCAAAGCCAACAATGCCCAGGACTTTCTTTTGCCTCTGTGCTACAAAGATCATTGCTGCAAAACTCATTACAATATTGGATGAGGGGAAAAAAAACAAAGTCTTCTGACAAATATTTTTCTTGCTGTATTGTTTTTCTGAATCAATTATCATTTTTTTGTGTCGTTGTTGGGTTTTAGGTTTTTTTTTGGGGGGGGGGAGCTCATACCCAGTAGCCTCAGGGGTTTATTCCTGGCTCTGAGCTCAGCAATTACTCCTGGCAGTGCTCAGGTGCCCATATGCGATTCGAAATGCTGAAGATAAAATCTAGGTCAATTGTGCAAAGCAAACTCCCTATAACTTGTACTATCACTCTAACTGCTATGAACCAAGTACTAAGTTTTTTTTTTTTTAATAATATCTTTATTTAAATACCTTGATTACAGTCATGATAGTGATTAGGTTGCAGTCATGTAAAGAACACTCCCACTTCACCGGTGCAACATTCCCACCACCAACGTCCCAAATCTCCCTCCACCAAACTCCACCCCCACCTGTACTCATCTAGACAGGCTTTTCACTTCCCTCATTCATTCATGTGGTTATGATAGTTCTCAGTGTAGTTATTTCTCTAACTGCACTCACCACTCTTTGTGGTGAGTTTCATGAAGTGAGCTGGAGCTTCCAGCTTTCCTCTCTCTGTCCTTAAATAAAAAAAAGAAAACCTTACTAAACTTTCTACTAGGACTTTAATGAGTTCATTGATGATTCAATGATTTTCAAAAATATACTTGCTACATAAATTTTTCTTCTTTCTCTTCCATATCTTTAGTTTTTCTTTCTATTATTTTTAATAACTTTGCCATTGTTCTGCCCGAAACAAATGTATTATGATCAATTGTGTCAACTATGCGATGTATTTTCTTTGTGTGTGTGTGTGTGTGGTTTTTGGATCACACCCGGCAGTGATCAGGGGTTACTTCTGACTCCATGCTCAGAAATTGCTCCTGACAGGCACGGGGGACCATATGGGGCACCGGGATTCGAACCAACGACCTTTTTGCATGAAAGGCAAATGCCTTACCTCCATGCTATCTCCCGGGCCCCAATGTATTTTCTTTTAATAATAAAAAATTTAAAAAACAAAACAAAAAAACCCAAAGATGACAGAAAATGTTTTGCTTTGTTTTAGTTTGGTTCTTTTTGTTTTGGGGCCACACACGGTGACACTTCGGAGTTATGCCTGGCTATGCGCCCAAAATTTGCTCCTGGCTTTGGAGGACCATATGGAACTCCAGGGATAGAACCCGGGTCTGTCCTTAGTCAGCCACAAGCAAGGAAAACGCCCTACAGCTGTGCTATTGCTCTAGCTCCAAAAGACAAGTTTTTATTTAGAACAACCAGTATTTCAGAATTGTCTCAATAGTATACTCTGAGAATAGCTAAGGGAACACAAGTGAAATTTTATTTAAAAATATGCAGCCTTGGGGCCCTGGAGATAGCATGGAGATAAGGAACTTGCCTTTCATGCAAAAGGCCATCAGTTCGAATCCCGGTGCCCCATATGGTCCCCTGTGCCTGCCAGGAGCAATTTCTGAGCATGAAGCCAGGAGTAACCCCTGAGCACTGCCGGGTGTGACCCCCCCCCAAAAAAATGCAGTCTTGGGGCTGGAGTAGTGGCGCAAGTGGTAAGGTGTTTGCCTTGCATTCGCTAACCTAGAAAGACCACAGTTTGATCCCCTGGTGTCCCCTATGTCCCCAAGCCAGGAGCAATTTGTGAGCACATAGCCAGAAGTAACTCCTGAAAATCACTGAGTATGGCCCAAAAAAACAAAAACAAACAAACAAGAAGGCAATCTAATGTTAATGTCTCTAAACTAGCAGTAGGACTCTAAAGCATGACTTAATGTTTAACACCTTTCTTATATGTGTTCATTCATTCTATTTCAGTACACATGCATACAAACAACACATTTATTTCCACGGATAAAAGCTGACAATAAAAATATTAAAATAAGAACAGTATAATAAACAAGAACATTTGGGCATATAATTTTAATGTTATTTATTATTTATACATAATTAATATGCATGTACATTTTATTTAGCATTCTTCTACTAAGATTTATAGATTGAGATATTAAAATTTTTAAATAGTTAGTCAACCTATAGACATCAATAAACAAAAATAAGTTTTGCATGATACTAAAATGCTTAATAGTATGGCTTAAAATATTTATTTTAATAATAGCAATGTACCTTTGCAAAAAGTCATTGAAAACATGTTTATATAATATAAAAAGCAATATAATGCAATAATGAATTTTGTGAAATTTAATTTTGTGTGAAATTATAGTTTCTCAGTTTTAGATTCTGAAATATATATTTTAGAAAATATTAGAAACTGTATGCATATGCATATTTAAATACTTGCATATTAAATTAAAATGTTTAAAATCCTCAAAGAATCATATTCGATATAATTTGTTAAAGTAACAATATATCAAGCTTCCTTTTAGTACATTTTATTTTACAGCATGGATCATCTACAGATCCAAGGATCCATGCAGATTCAGGTGTAAAGAAGTTGAAAACCAATGACCTAACTGCAAAGGTTATAAACTCTGGACGTTAGACCAATATTCATACATTGGTTGGTCCTGGCTGTAAAAAGGCTGAATAATGCTTCCTAGACTACAATGGTTATGGAAATATTCTCTATGCAACATAAATAGCTTCCTGTTTTGAAATTATATACACAGAAGTTTATACAGATATACAAGTAAACACAAAAGTTGTATATAGAGGATATCTTACGGCCTGTGTTTTCCATATAGAAATGGCATGTTTATCTATGTAAATATTAATCTTTTTTTAAATTGAGTCACCATAATAGACACAATTGCAAAGTTTTTGATGGTTGATATTCAATCATATAACATTAGAAAATCCATTATTTTACCAGTGTATAATTCCCTCCACAGATTCTTCCTTCTACCTTACTACCCCAGCTTGCCACTATGGCAGCTTTCTCTCTCTCTCTCCCTCTCTCTCTCTCCCTCTCTCTCTCTCCCTCCCTCTCTCTCTCTCTCTCTCTCTCCCATTTAGCTGTCAACTTTTTGTCTTTGTTTCTATGTCTCTGAGTGTCACACATACACACCCTTTTTATATTACAAATCATTACAAAAGAATACATTTGCATATTATTTTACTTTCCTTTATATCTTACTTACTATACATGCTTTAAATGGTTATTATTATACAACACAATATTTTATTATGTATATAGGCACTGCTATTAGAAAATTGTTCATAATTGAATTTCAGTGATAAAATGTACACTGGACTCTACCAGTGCAACATTGTTCCCAATTTCCCTCCCACCTCTTACTGTGTATTGCACTATTGTTAGTAAGGGGACACTACGTATATAATTTTGTTTCCTTTTACCACTCAATCCTTGCCCAGAGTGATCAGTTCCAAATACCACTGTCATAGTGAACCCTTTTCTATTCCAATAGCTGTCCTAAAGAATAATATTTTTGGTCCTAGTAATTGGTAGGGTAGTATTTTTTTCTATTTTCAAAAAAAGGTTTTGTGTGGAAATTTTAAATAATTCTGTCACAAAATATTATTACACTATTTTATAAATAAATTTATATTTTTGCTGAATTATTTGATATTTAGAAAATATATTAATATATAATAAATAACTGTTCCAAATTATTTTAACATATATTTTTGGAAATTTTAAATGAATTACATAACTTAGAAAACATTTTAGGAATGAAGTACTACAATTTTTAGTGTGTCAGAACATCTTATTTGTCAAAACAATTATTTAGTATAGAAAAGATTGTTGGAAGTAGAGCTATACATCAAATCACAAGGTGAATCATGAGAAAGGGACAACGATATTAAAAATGCTTCATCCTCTACTGAAAATTGATGTTTTCTGAAATAAATTTGAAACAGGGTCTGGTTAGGTAGAATAGAAATCATGATTCATACATGTTCATGTGCTGGTCTTTAGCATCAACTTGTGAGGCACGAAGACCCTGGTAATTCTTTATATTACAGGACCCATGCAGCCTAGCATAGTCTGGTTGACTATTTCTGGTAGTAGAATTCCATTTCCCAGACACTACTTGAGGTGACTATTCTAGGTAAAAATTTGAAAAACATTTATCCAAGAATATTATCTAAAGAATCTTCAAAGAATATTAATTTGAAAAATACCTCATTTGTACGCATTCATCAATATTATTTTAATATTGATTTCATGAAAGTTCTCTAATCATTGTACTAGTCAACAAAACACAAACATGGAAACAACCTTAGTATTTGTCAATGGATTATTGCATAGATAAATTTAATTTGGAAATATGCATATAAAAGAATGTAACTCAGCAATTACAAAAAACAATTGATGAGTTTTTTAACAAAATAGACTAAACTTTAAGTGCTGTTCATGCTAAGAATATTAAGTTAGAAAGACAGACACACACTTGATGGTTTTATAGTATGTGTAATATATAAAAAAGCAAAGAAACTAACCAAATACAAAGGATAAAGAACTTTTAGGTGAAATGGTTAATAGATTAAAGATAAAAAGAAAAGGGGAAGAAGAAACAAGTAAAAGGACAGAGCGGGCAGATAGTGAATAGCCCAAGAACTTCATATTTGGTATGATGTGTTTTAAACATTGATTAAGTATGAAGATATTTTATTTGTTAGTTTCAGTTTCACACATGGTCAGCTCTTCTCAAGACATA
>PVKC010031468.1:0-14518 GCA_004027635.1 Crocidura indochinensis | reverse complement strand
CCAGTCTTCTTCTACTGTATGGGGCCACCCCCTTCTTTCTACACACATATACATATAAACACATATACTACATAGATATGTGTGGACTACAACATATGGAGTTGCTGGCAGTTGCTGAAGGGGCCTTGACTTAACAACTGAACTATCTGCTCACTTTCAAAAATCATTAGCATGAAATTTTCTAGCAGTTAGAGTAAGCACCATAACATAAAAAATTTCAATACCTTATTCAGTAAAAGTTCTAGATGCATCAACAACTCAGAGATTAGCATTTAAGAAAGATTTCATCAAGAATTATACTTTTCCAGATATCTGGTAATGTATTTAATGAGACTCATACTTGGACATGGTGATAATAATTTTATTGAAAGTTCAGCAAATGCAGTTGCTAAAGACATGAGAAGCATAAAAGTGCACATATACGGAGAGTGAAACACACATACACACATACACAGATGTACATAATTTAATCAAATACACAAGTGCTACAAAAAAGCGGGTTCAGCACCAACAAAATGTAAACTGGCTTAGTATTCCTCTTTAATGCTCCCTCCGACTCTAGCAACATGTTAAATATTTTTCACAAGTCTGCCAAACTAAGAAAATAAGCAACTGTCAGGATGAAAGGCAAAAGTACAAGTTTAATGTCCTGAGACATGTAACTATGTCTTACTAAGTGTAAACACTATTAGAACCTTGTGATGTTCTAAGCTACTAATCACTGGAACCTGACTCAAAAGAGAAAGAGAACACTGCATGCTAGTGTCTTGTTAAAAGATGTTTGCCCATTTCCTCCTTATCTGGCCTTTTCAACTTCCGTTGGGCTGGGCTTTGTTTTTCCCAAATAAAGGCTACTGAGAAGGCCTGGAGGAGCAGCTGACATCTTGGCTTGTGGATGATGGAGCAACTGACTTGTTGGTGAACAGCTTGTGGTGTCAGTTTCTGGCCTGCTACTCCTTCCCAACTGTGTGTGGATTATTTCCTGTGATGGAATTGCTGCCGGACCTGTGTCTCTTGTCGTACCCAGACAGGGGGCGTGGGAATCCCTCTTCCTTTCTGGGGATTGTGGAACACATACCTACCTTTCAACATTACTGTACCTGGAAGAAATGTAGAAACTCAGGATATTGCCAGTGAAGCCAAGTCTGAGAACAGAGTATACTGGCTAGTAATGTCCTCCCAAAATATGTTAAATGGCAATACAATAATGTACACGATTTACTTTTAAAGAACAAAATTGAGCATGCTGGGAATAGGGGTAGAGGGAGGTCAACACCGGTGGAGGGGAATTGCCCTAATTCACTGTCACTATGTACTTTAAATGTAACTATGAAAGATTTGTAATTCACATGGATCTCAACAAAAATTATTTAAAATAAAAAAGAACATAATTGGGAAAAAATATAAAGTCACAATGTTTCCAGCAGCTTTTGAAAACCTTAAAGGTGAAACTTTAAGGTCCTAATATTTTACCTTCCCTCCCCTCTTTGTTGGAGAGTCTGTATGGGGAATGTTTGGAACTCACTCAGGAGGTCTCAGGGTCTACTCACGATTATTCGTTCAGGGATCATTCCTGTAGTGAACTGGGGACCATGTATTTTATAGGAAACAGTACAAAATTCCATGGTACATAATTAATGCTGTTTCCACTGTGTTAGCTTGCCTATTCCTCCAACTAATATTTTCCTTTTCAGAGTAAAGTGAATGCTATGACTATTCATCTCCCATAAATAAGGGAGAAGTGTGAAAGGAACATAAAGAACAGAACTAGACATAGTCTGACTTTGCTCCTCCAAAAGGCTGAAAGTATTCAAAGGCCAACTGGGAGTCAACTACAGTAAAATAAATGTTGGCTTATCAAGTCTTGCAGACTCTTCCACTTATAGATGTGTGTGAGCAGCTCCTGCAGAAAGTGACTAAACAGAATTCAACATGGTGGTGGCAATAAAAAAAGACTTTAGGCAATTTCTTGAAGTGGTAAAAAACTGAGAGCAGCAGCAGAACTGTCTTTAATACCTACACTGCAAGCAAAGGCAAGTCTTCGAGAACATCAGGCCAAGTGAAGCTGTTAGATTATAGATAGCTGCAAGTTATGAAAAAGACTAGCTGGACAAAAATGATGCACTCATCACATAGGATAGAGCAAACCTTACTACTAATCTTTTTGCTTGTTTGTTCATCATACTCACAAAAGATTAGCACCTGTTATAATTTCCAAAATGTCTATCCTGAAAAATATTTTCCAGATGTTCATGCCTTTGCTTAGGAGTATTCATCTGAATGAAGAATTTAGCCAAGGTGGGACATAATGAAACATATGGAAACATTTCCCAAAATCAAAGTAAAATAACCAATGATAGAGACTTATCTTAGCATTCTCTATCTTACATCCTGACTATCTCATTCTGGTTAGACAGATTCAAGTGGCGAGCTGAACTGTGGATCTGCCCATTTGACAAAAAAAATGGAGAGTGGATTTTAGTCAAATGAGGGCAATCATTAAAATCTGCCAAAAAACACATGGATAAACTTTGAAATAAATGTTCTCCTAGTCAAGCTTTAAATTAACTGGTGGCCTGTCTGATACTTTGATTTCAACTTCTGGAATATATCTTAATCTCTTGAACTTCTAGATTTCTTAAGTCACACCTGAATTCCTGACACAGGAAATCTGAGAGATAACATATGTGATTTTTAAACGACTAAGCCTTCAGGTGATTAATTAGTCTTGGTTAAATTAGAAAATCAATGTATAATCTTACAGATCTACACTATAACCAACTCATTTGGTAAATGTGTATGAGATTTTTTTCAGGCCATTTCTTATCTTTTATTTATGTATTTATTTATTTATTGGGTTCACACCTGGCAAAGTTCAATGGGTAACTCCTGCCTCGGTACTCAGAATTCACTCCTGACAGTGATCAGGGAACCATCTGAGATCCTAGAGACTGAACCCTAATTGACCATGTACAAGGAAAACACTCACTGTTTTTTGTATCTAGTCCCTTATCCATATTTCAATGTATAAAATAAAGTGAATCATTAAAAACAATTTTTAAATTGTAATACAGAAAAAGTTAATAATCCTTCCCATTATATGCACTCAATTCTCATTTAATTAAAATGAGTGAGTTCTGTCTTTTCATTTTCTTTTTTTGCTTTTTTTTTTTCTTTTTTTTGGTTTTTGGGTCACACCCGGCAGCGCTCAGGGGTTACTCCTGGCTCCATGCTCAGAAATTGCTCCTGGCAGGCACGGGGGACCATATGGGGCACCAGGATTCGAACCGATGACCTTTTGCATGAAAGTTAAACGCCTTACCTCCATGCTATCTCCCGGGCCCCGTCTTTTCATTTTCAACATGAAAAGATCTACAGATCTACAAGAGAGACAGAAGCAATAATTTTTAGCCTTGTTAAAACATTCCCAGCTATGGAGTTGCTAGCTGTCACCTAAAATTTGTCTATTAAGGAAGATCCTCTTTTCAAGACAGTTTAGCTCTTGATACAAACCTACAGTATAAAAGTTGTGCTTCAGGAAGGTCATCGGTTTGAATCCCGGTGCCCCATATGGTCCCCAATATGATCCCCCATATGGTCCCCCTTGCCTGCCAGGAGCAATTTCTCTGAGCATGGAGCCAGGAGTAACCCCTGAGCACTGCCGGGTGTGACCCAAAAACCACACACAAAAAAAAAAAGTTGTACTTCAGGGGCCGGCGGTGGCGCTGGAGGTAAGGTGCCTGCCTTGCCTGCGCTAACCTAGGACTGACCGCGCCATATGGTCCCCCATGCCTGCCAGGACCGACTTCTGAGCGGATAGTCAGGAGTAATCCCTGAGCGTCACCGGGTGTGGCCCAAAAACAAAAAACAAACAAACAAACAAAAGTTGTACTTCATTTACATGACTCTTCGTTCAAATAGGTCTCTGACTCAAATAATTTTTACATATTGTAGTAATCTGGCCCCAGTAGAGGTTCACTGATGTAGGTAGGGAGAACCAGGTCTTTCCCCTCCAGCTCAGAGAACACGTCTACCACCCAGTAACCAGCGGTTCTGAGGTGAATGCGGCGGGAATAAATCCAAAAGACAGCCAAGCTTCCGAAGAAAATAGCTCTTTATTCCTTGCAGAGGTCGAAGCCTCAAACGGCCTGGATAAAGGCCAGCAAGAAAAGAGACCCCCGCTTTCCACAGATCACTGCTTTTATCCCCCAGAATCAGGTACCACCCAATGGTGGAAGCAGAATCAGGTACCACCCTAGGGTGGGGGCAGACTGCCAGGTCACACCCTAGGGTAGGGCACAATCACAGATCAGGGTAGGGTCAGAAATGTTTACCTATGCACAAGTCCAGATCATGGTAAGGTCAGAAATACACAACAACATACCAACAACATACCACCAAGCTGTTCTGTTAAGATTAATCCATGATTCTATATTTTATGACTGCAGCCACATGAAATAAACTAGAATATCTTCAAAGGACTAAGCTCTGTCCGTACAATGCCAGACAATATATGCTCAATATTAGTATTATCATGATCTCTTCATTCACTTAATGAACACAGAAATGAATAAACAATAAATATGCGTCTGCCTTTCAATGATAGGCTAAAATTTATGAGGCCAATTTTCTAATAAATATAGTGAATGTGAAAATGCAAATGAATATTGACTCCTCAAAAAATTTTATTAATTATAGTTATACCTGAACTATTGTAGTTCAGTGATAGATTATTTGCCTGGCAGGTTACATCCCTGGAACAATTTTTCCTTACATAATTTTCATTGGAGGTACTTAAAAAATTAACTTTTTTGTGGATATCATTTTTATGTCCTAAAATGGTAAAATCCAATTTTATTTTCTATCTCATTCCATATAATTTGTTTTGAATTACTTTTGGTTGTTTGCAAATATAAGACACAAACTAACAAATTACTGAGTTGTATTGATATTTAAATTTTTAAGAAAAGAACCAAACATACACAGCAATCACATACTCTTAAAAATATCAGTGATTTACTCATATAAAGGCACAGGGAGTTACAGCCATAAATTATTTTGATTTCAAATGATAATATACAATGCATTTTGGCAGATTAAATATTACCTACAACACCAAGCTGCAGTGCACAACCAAAGAATGCTTACTGCAGTAAATTAAACTTATTTGTCTAAAGCAGCATTGAACAGAAGGTGGGCTTTTGAGTTTACTTTTCCTCAAAGCAGAGATAAGAACCATTAAAAGAAAATGTCATCCATGGAAATCTAAATATATCAAAGAGGAAAAATAGGAGAATAGGTTTTTAACAGGTTTTTTAGTTTGTTTGGTTTTCATTTCTTTTATAATTTTTGCTCTACTTGCTTTTCATTTGCCAAAAATAACTGTGCTGGCATGGGGCAGAGTGATAGGAAATATCACGGCTATCATAAAAAACATCAGGTATGAGATTGGTAAGTGTGATGAGTTTGCCATTTATTAGCTTCTCTCTATTGGAGCTGTTTCCAAATCTGTAAAGGGAGAATGTCCCAGTCATTTTAGTCAAAAGCAAGACCATTCCTGAGTCTGGTGTGTCAATAAAACAGAATTCTTGTCTTGCACACAACTAATCTGGGTTTGATCTCTAGCCCCCTATATGGTCTTCTGAGCCCTATTATGAGTGATCCCTGTATAAGGAGTCAGGAGTAAACCCTCAGCACTATAGATGTGGTCTTTAAACAAAACAAAATTCAATGAAAAGAACAGTACCACTTCTTATTGACCGAGTGTGTTTAAGATGGAGAAGGACTTGTTATTTTTGGATGAACAGGATGTGGGTAGATCTGCTGGCAGTTGGTGGTGGACAACAGGCAGGTTCTTTGCTTGGTGAATTTCTGAGATGGCATCGAATTATATTCTGGGTGAAAGGTTCACCATTGAGTTAGGCAGTTGTACTAAGAGTGATGAATTATGTAGCAATGAGGCAACAATTTAAAAGAAAAACAAAAAGGTGACCCAATAACGTGTTAATGCTTTCTCCCTTTAGAAAGTTCAACATTATTTGATCTCTCATTCCATGATTCTAAGACAAAATATTTACTGTTGGGTCAAGGCATCATCCTTCTCATTTTATTTTTTGTTTTGGTTTTTGGGTCACACCCAGCAATGCTCAGGGGTTGCTCCTGGTTCTATGCTCAGAAATCGCCGCTGGCAGGCAAAGGGGAACATGTTGTATGCCGGGATTCGAACCACAGTCATTCTGCATGAAAGGCAAATGCCTTATCTCCATGCTATCTCTCTAGTCCCATCCTTCTTAGTTTTGAGATTAGAGATACATTTTCTGCATCCTCCCAAATCCTTTTCTTGTTTAGGTAGACTTACAAAAGCTCTTGTTCCCCAACACTATTTTATATCTAATTCCTATTTGCTATTGTAACATACCATTCTAATTTTCTAAGATCCATTGATCTTATTGTGTTCTATTTTGCATCTTGTTTCATTTTGAGAATGGTAACACTGTGAGTACAACAATCTTGTCTGTTTTGGATCAGAGTGATAGTACAGTGAGTAGAAACGTGCCTTGCATACTGTCAAACAATGATCAATTCCCAGTATAACTAGAGCCTGGGGGTAAATCGTGAACCTTGTGAGTATGGCAAAAAAAATGCATCAAACAAAAATATTTTCTAGTATCTTTAAACATAACCCCTAATAAAATAGTAAGTTATTCAATAAATGATTTGAAGTTATTCAATAGATATTTGTTGAAAGAGTGGGTCAGTAAAATTTAGCATGAATTTTTAGCCTATAAATTCTACTAGTAGATTTAGGCACTGGGTAAGGCAATGAGGACATTGGGAGGGGACAAAATGAATGCATCTTGCCCTAGGAAATCCTACAATATATGAATAAACACAAAAAAAACCCATAAAAATAAGATGTATACATTTAAATTATGAAACTATTGTCAAGGTGTAATAACTTCCAAGATATAACATAGGCTGAGAGTGGAGCATTCGAACTAAACAAAGTGATGGAGGGTTGAAGGAAATAAGACACAACAAATATTTTAGATATGAGAAGAACATGTGTAAAAGCCCTACAGACTGAAAGAGTTGCTTATATTTGTAAAATATGAGGTAAGAGAATGGGTAGTGAGTGATAGAATAACAGGTAGGGTGCTTGCCTTGCACACAGCCAACCTGGGTTCAATATGTGGCATCCCATATGACCCTCTGAGTTCACCAGGAGTGATTCCTGAGCACAGAGTATACCAGATAGATATGGCTTAAAAAATAACAAAAACAAAACTAAAAGACACTGAGAAGAGTTAAGTTATGCAACATTCTAAAAATTATATCTGAACTTTGATCATTATACCAAGGCAAGGGAATTCACTGAGAAATATTTAAGCTGTTAGAATACATGAAAGAAGCTAGATGTGATATGATAATACTGATGGTATGGAACACTTTTGTCAAGCTGCTTTTAACCACCAAAGAATATTTGAATGATTATTACAGTCTTCCAGGTCATATGCAATGAAACTTTCATTTATTTGGTGTTGATATAGAGGAAAAGAACTACAAGGGCGCTTCTGATATAGGACTCTTATCACATCAGGTATGAAGGCATAAAATTCAGGAAGCATGTGATAAAAATAATATACAGGACTGGCTAAGGAAGAAAAGGGATGATATAAAGGAAAAAAGAGAACAGAGGAAGGAAGAAGGAAGGAACACTTAGGAAGGAGGGAGAAAAAATCAGAGTAGGGTTGATCGGGGGATATAAAAAAATTTGGACTTAAATATTTTGAACTTGATACAGAGTATTTTCTACATAGGAACTCTGAAGAGCAAGATCTATCAAGCCTAGAAAATATGGGCAATAGTGATTTGGTCTACAAATGTATAAATTTACAGTAGAAATTTTCCAGTGTCAGAAAAAGAAACAGCCACAGGAAAAAAAATAAGTGCAAAATTAAATAAAGGTGGGAAAAACAAAATCCACTGTATAGTGGTAAGGTATTAAGCATTCTACAGTATGGGCTAGACTAGAGCAATAGTGCAGCAGATATGGCACTAGCCTTGCACACAGCTGTCTTCGGTTCAAACCCCAGAAACACATGTGGTGTGGTTCTCTTAAGTACCACCAAAAGAAGATATCCTTGAGTACAGAGCCAAGAGTAAGTTTTGTGCACCATGTGGCCCCCAAACATCTAACCAAACTAAAATAGCAAACATCATTCTACCTTATTTTTCTTATTCTCTGAAATCAAATTTGTCATTAATGAGGAAAAATAATTTATATTACATAGAGCATGCATCATTTATAAACACTTAATGAATCTGTTCTAAAATTCACCATTATTTATTGCACAATCATGGGATGGGTCTCTAGTATTTCTCATCTAAAAAAGGCATACAAGTTAAGTCAATAGAAAGATGTTATGATATGTCAATATTTTACAGGGGCATGGCACAAGAAAAGGACTTTCATTGGTGCTGGAATGCTTCTCTTTTTTGCTCCTTATTATACAGGCTGCCAGTTGTACTGCCTGGAGTTTTCCAGTAGGTTGTACTCTTCTGATTAGAGATGCTCCAGTCCAGTCAGCATATGACTATAACCTCCTATGCCAGTGCTCACCATTCACAGAATCCACCTGGGAATACTTTCTAGTGTACATCTAGTGTATTAATCATCAGTGTGGTGGCAAACTCTTTTTAGCTGTATTTTTGAGCATTGTACTCAATTCTTTCCCTTGACAGAGATCTCAAACACACCCAAATGGTGTCTTAATTAGGTCAAGCCTATGCTGGCATTTGTATTGCACTCACTGAAGATTAAGTTCATGGCCTGTACTTGCCTTGGGTTTCCTGAGTCTGGCCCATCTTCCAAATGTTTCTTGCTGGAAGATCTCTAATAGTTGGTAGGTATATCATAATTGTCTCAGCAGATACAAGGAGTACCTTGGCTTGGACAAACTATGCACTTGTGGGGTAATACTTTAAATCATTAATCCATTTTTCTGTGCCCATACATACCAAATTTTAATGAAGATATAACAAAATAGTTATTTCATCATATCTGCAGATTCTGTAATTGGTAGCTATGAATTGTGAGATCACATTCACCCCTAAGTTCATATTTTGATTTTTTATAATCCTAGGTCTCTTATATGTGGCCATATCAAGAAAAAGACCACTGTAGACACAATATAAAATTATAGTGGAGTATAATTAGTGCCATATTCAATATACTGGGCACTCTTGTTTAATAAATTAGAGGAATAACCCCCATGGGATGAAATCATCTAAATATGAATACAAAGATCAGAATAATACCACTAGAAATCAAGGAATTCTAAAGATTGCCAATTTGTCACCAGAAATAATGGGAAGCATAGAATAGTTTATCTTTTATGGAAAACAAGAAGAAACAGTCCTGCCAACACCCTATCTCTACTTCCTTGATTCTTACATTGAGAGAAAATACCTTACCAATGTTTAGGGATCCTGCTTGCAGTGCTTTGTTAAGGCAGTTCTTGAAAATTAATGCGGAGAGTCTGAAGCATGGATTAAGATTCATAATTTCTGACAATCTCCCAGTGGCTGCTGATACTGTTACTTTGTAGATCACAGTTTGGGTGACAAGAAGCTACAATACCTGCCACATGCTCTCTTCCTAGGGATACTACCCTCACTATGGAACCACAAAATGAGTGCAATCCCAGAGTCTGGCCAAAGGCCCAGAACCTATATGGCAACAACACTCAAAACAAGGAAAACCATTTCCAGCCAGCAGTGGAGAAAGAGATTTCAGGGTTATTAAAACTTAAAGGGGGCTGGGGGGGAGGGATCTCAATACAATTCATATACAAATCAAATTCAAGAAAAAAAAAAACAGAGAAACCTTGGGTTGAAAATTGGGCTGAAAAACTGTTCATGCAGATGGAGACAAATAATTTGAGATGAAATGAAAAATTATTTAAAGGTGCCAACAACAGAAGTTCACTGAGTGCCCTTACAAGGAAAGAAGTCTTGTTGCAATTTTGATGACCAGGTCTGGTCCTGCTATATTCCAACTTCTATGGCTTTCTTCCTCCTGCCTAGATATTTATTTTGAAAATATGTTCATTTCTCTCGTCCTAATTATTTATAACCAAATATTCATATATTATAATATGTGAAATTAACTCATTTACCTGTTGTCATTGATCCTCTTTGGAAGAGGTACTAAAATAGACTTTTCTAGCTATATTCAATTTTCCATCTGATAAATTATAGTTGAGCATCTATACTCTTAACTGAAGATTATGGTTCCATAACTTTCTCAAGGAGCTAGATGTAACCACATAATCAAGTCTGGGGGAAGCTGCAGAGAAGTTCAAGGGCTTATTTTTAAGGACAATGATTGATCTTCCCCAGCTTCCTGATCCCATTCTCTTCCATTCCCATAGCTCGGGGGAAAATAGCAAGAACAGCAAGGTTTGCGTATAGATGGAAACACGTTGAGAAAAAGGCACATCACATCTTGTAGCATAGGTGCCAATAGCTCAGACACATAATTTGCAATATGTCACTCAAGTGAACTTTGAGTGTCCATTTTTAGGTCTTTTTCTTAATCTTTCTAAACATGTATCACAACTAACAAATTATTCCTAAAACTTTCCACTAAAGTAATTTTTATAGAAACAATCTCAATACCAATTCTTGTGTGTGTGTGTGTGTGTGTGTGTGCCCGTGTGTGTGGCATCAAACCCAGCAATATTCAACGGTTACTCTTGTCTCTTTACTCAGGAATTACACCCAGCAGTGTTCACAGAAAATTATGGAATTCTGGAGATTAAACCCAGGTTGACCTAAGCATATGAAGAGTCCTACCCTTTGTACCACAGCTCAGGCTCTCCCATTCCTAACTCTAAGGCATGACTTGCAGGGTTCAGTCTGCTTTATAGAGATTGGCAGTGACAGAGTGTTTGTGTCCAGACTATCCTGAAAGATTAGAAGTCACATTTTTCATCGTTGCTATAAGGAAACTGGCTGTCAATGCAGGGTCCTAAAAGAATATGGATTCCCATCAAACACTAGAGATCCCACACTTAGATGTCTCCTTTTCTTCACATAAAGTCAATATTATTCTATTTTATTATACAATCTATTATATATAAGCATAGGCTAGAAAAATAACATCTATTATAAGAACTAGCATATGCACACCACTTTTCTACAACACAATACAATGATTATATTAACAACCCTTGGATGTTTTTTCATCATTCATTGTTCATTCATTTATTCTTATACTTCATATAAATAATCAACAAACGCACAGTGGCAAGTTGCTAATGAATATAAAATGACCAGTTTCATCTCCTTATCAATTACTTATTTTATTAAGTGTTTAACTTTTTGATATACCCAGAAAGAATATATAATAAGAACTTACAGTTTCATTAGTGTTGAAGAGATAAAGTAGATGACAAAAAGGCATGTTGAGCCTTATTAGACTAGAGTTCATCTTATATCATTTTCCTAATGTATATTGGACACTAATGGTTGAATATACCAACCCTAATGACCAATCTCTAGCAATCTATTGTTGTCATTAAAGAAAACCAGAAAATATGTCTGTGTGAAAATAAAAGAGAGAGAATGAAATAAAAAATATATGAAGAAGCTACTAATCATAAATACTTAAAAGTGTGGGGCTGGAGTAACAATACAGCTGGTAAGGCAGTTGCTTTGCATACAGTCAACCCAGTTTAGACCCAGGTTCAATCCCTGGCATCCCAGATAGTCCCCTGAGTCAACCAGGAGTAAGACCTTTACACTACTGAATGTGGCTCCAAAGCAAAATATTGCAATCAAAAAAACCCCAAACCTCAAAGTGCTCAGCCTCCTGATGGCTGGCTGATCATTGTTTTGATATATAAAGGACATAACACTTATGTGTGCATATGTGCACATGGACACACACACATACACACACTCGCAGCACGAATACACATACTCACTGTAGGAACTGAGAAGATTTAGGAACTGCATCAAAGGAAAAAATGGGAAATAATTGAATTATTTATTTCAGAAAATTGTAAATGAGGGATGTAAAGGATAACTGTTATTTTTGAATGAATTGGCTTTACTTGAGAAAGAGAAGCAATTATTTACTGAGTTCTTGCTATCTCAAGGCATGTTGCCAGGAGCCTTTACATATTTCTTGTTTCCTCATTTAGTTTTTTTCTATCCACATGCCTGGTAGGTAGTGCTAGCTCTGATTTACAGATGAAGAAGCCATGATTTGAAATGATCAATAATGTCACTTAAATCCACACATGTGGTAAGTAACAGTTGGAAGTAGAAATCATATCTTCCTGCCACTAAAATATATGTCCTTTTCTCTGGATTCCATCACTCTCTAGGAGACTCGGCAGGAGCAGAAACAGCTCCCAACTCAGCCAACTGGAAGCTAGTAAGATAAATGAAGAGGCCAAGCTTCAGTCAAACCAGGAGGCTGTGAAAAATGGAAGGAAGTTATCAGAGAATCAGGAAACATTTTTCAGGGCAGCATTTTCTAATTTTGGATACAGACCCACAGAAATAGATTCCTGGGTACATGGCTACAGCAACATTAGTCACAGGTAAGACCCCGATAAATTCAATGCCCTGCAAAGTAAATGTGAGAGCACAAATATCACAATTAACTGTGAGACTGAAGCAATAGTACAATGGGTAGGGAGCTAATTTTGCATGGGGGCAGATCTGGATTTATTTCCTGACACCATATAAGGCCCTTCAAGTCCACCAGGAGTGAACCCTGAGTGCAAAGCCAGAAATAGTCTCTGACTGAGCAGGGCTGGACATGGCCACCAAATTAAAATAAAGAAAATTATTAAATGTTAGAAATCAAATAGAAAAAAAGAAAAGTGTTATTGATAAATTAAATCATTCTAAGCACCCTGTTTTCTTGACAATATAGGTAGATAATAACTGGGAACACAACCTCTGATTTTAACTAATATGACCACTCAAATTGCTAGACTGACAGCACATAAAGACCCGGGTGCTCTCCTCAGTCTTCCTTTTTTTTCTTTTCTTAATTCTAGTGTCACAGCCCATCACAATGGGGCCCATGCCCATGACTTTGACCATCCAATCCCATTACCCAAACTCCATATATTTTCCCCCACAAGCAACCATATATTGAACACCTCTATTAGGGATGCAACAAATGTCTGTCTAACATCAGGTTATCAAGTCACAAGTTTTGCTATCCAGAGTATGCTGCAGGTTGGGATATGGCACTCATCAAAAAGCAAATCTCCTGATTACATGGATTTTTTTCTCTCCTGAGGAAAACATAGCTGAGGGACAAAACCAAAGTCTTGTTTGTCTTAGAGCAGAATTCTTCTTCCTTGAGTCTACAATCTATTATGAGAAATTCAGCAAAGGGTGAAAGTGATTGTGTTGGAGAATTATTTGGATCGACATTCTAGTTGATCAGTTCTCATACTGTTGTATATTGAATTCATCAAAAAAGCTATAATAGCTATCATGTATATATACACACCAAGATTTAATTAGTTTTCATTGATATGAAGAAGATACTGGACAATCCTAAAAAGATGTCTAAAGAAATATCATAAGCAGATCTGAAACTAAATGATTGCATTGACTTTTGTGATATTTTTCTTCCAAACTTTTCTGTGTATACCTACATTTCACTGTCTGTCATATGTTTCAAACAGATGGATTTTATAAAATCATTTGTTGCTACTTATGGCCAGGGATTCTTTCAGTTCCTGTCACAGATTCTATTTCCATTTCTTGAGGGCTAAAGGAGGAAGGGAGAGAGGAGCACATAAACCTTGGCAGCCTTTTTCTTATACAACGACACACTATACCATTATTTGCAGCATAAATGTTTATGTCCTTCAGAATTCATATCTTCAAGTTAGAAAAATAGCATAGCAGAGAGAATGTTTTCTTTCCAAGTGCTCAACCCAGGTTCAATCTTCAGCACCGCAAATGCTCTTCTAATCCCCTTCTGAGCATTTGGGCATAGAGGCAGAATTAAGACCTGAGCATTGCCATGTTTAGCTCCAAAACAAAAGCAAAAACACCCCATTCTCAGAACCTAATCTCCACTTTCTAGGTAGAAGGAAGTGAAGATTTAGAAAGAAGATGAAATCATATGGGTCAAGCCTTCATGAATGGGGTTAGTACCTCTAGAAAAGAGTCACACTTTGTCCATTGCCACCATATATGACTGCCTGGTATAAAGTTTGGATGCCTATGAAACAGGAAATTGGTCCTAACTAAAAATTGAATTTTCTGACACCATGTTCTTGGACTTCCCATTTTTTAGAACTGTGAGATAAGTACTTATATCATTTCTAACTCACCTAGGGTTCTTTTACAAAAATATAATTCCTTTGGGGTCACAGAGATAGAACATGAGTTAAGGCAGTTGGCTTGCATGCTGCCGAACCCGGTTTGATTCCTAGCACCACATACTGTCTTTGAGCACTGCAAAGAACCA
>PVKC010031467.1:0-14499 GCA_004027635.1 Crocidura indochinensis | reverse complement strand
ATTCATTAAGGTCCAACAGCCATTCTTGATAAAAATGCTCAACAAGATGGGAACGGAAGGAACTTTTCTCAATATATTCAACGCCATCTACCACAAGCCAATGGCAAATATTATTCTCAATGGAGATAAACTAAAAGTCTTTCTTCTCAAATGTGGTACAAGACAAGGCTGCCCCCTCTCACCACTCCTATTCAACATAGTACTGAAAATTCTTGTCATAGCAATTAGGCAAGAAAACGATATCAAGGGCATCCTGATAGGAAAGGAAGAAGTCAAATTCTCACTGTTTACAGATGACATGGTACTATATTTAGAAAATCCTAAAGACACAACCAAAAAGCTTCTAGAAACAAAAGATACATATAGCAGGCTACAAAATTAACATGCAAAAATCAATAGGCTTCTTATACACAAATATTGATAGAGAAGAACTTGGCATTAAAAAACAATCCCATTCATATTAATGCCAGACAAACTCAAATACTTTGGAATCAACTTAACTAAAGATGTGAAGGACCTATACTAAGAAAACTACAAAACCCTGCTTCAAGAAATAAAAGAGGACACAAGGAAATGGAGACACATACCCTGCTCATGGACTAGGAGGATTAACATTATTAAAATGGGAAGACTCCCCAAAGCATTATACAGATTTAATGCAATTCCTCTAAGGATACTCATGATATTTTTCAAAAAAGTAGATCAAAACTCCTGAAATTCATTTGGAACAATAAACACCCACGAATAGCTAGAGCAATCCTTAGTAAAAGTAGATAAGAGGCATCCCTTTCCCCAACTTTAAATTGTATTACAGGGAGCCAGGAGGTGGCGCAGGAGGTAAGGTGCCTGCTGCCTTGCCTGCGCTAGCCGATGACGGACCACGGTTCGATCCCCCGGTTCCCATATGGTCCCCCGGGCCTGCCAGGAGTGACTTCTGAGCGCATAGCCAGGAGTAACTCCTGAGCGTCACTGGGTGTGGCCCAAAAACCAAAAAAAAAAAAAATGTAAATTGTATTACAAAGCAATAGTCATTAAAAGAGCATGGTAAGGCTGGAGAGATAGAGAGATAGTATGGAGGTAGGGCATTTGCCTTGCATGCAGAAAGATGGTGGTTTGAACCCTGGCATCCTACATGGTTCCCTGAGCGTGCCAGGAGCAATTCTGAGCGAAGAGCCAGAAATAACCCCTAAGCACAGGGTGTGACCGGAAAAAAAAAAAAGCACGGAGGGCATTGCATTGGTGGTGGGAATGTTGCACTGGTGAAGGTGGGTGTTCTTTTTATGACTGAAACCCGACTACAAACCTGTTTATAATCATGATGCTTACATAAAGATATTATTTTAAAAAAACCAATACTTGGGGCCAGAGTGGTAGTGCAAGTGGTAGGGTGTTTGTCTTGCAATGCGCTAACCTAAATGGACCACAGTTTGATCTCCTCATGTCCCATATGGTCCCCCAAGCCAGGAGTGATTCTGAGTGCATAGCCAGGAGTAACCCCTGAGTGTCATGGGTATGGCCCCACAAAGCAAAAAACAACCAACCAACCAACTAACCAAACAAACAAACAAACAAACAAAAATCACCAATTTTATCCACATTCATTATTTCAGACTTACATTTCAAATTTTAGTTGGAAATTATATTGCATTTTCCAAAAATATACAAAATCCAACAAACTTCTTAAAGGTCACAGAGTACTAGAAAAATTAGGATTTCAAAACCAACAAACTCTGAATCCTATTACCTATCTAAAACATTTCTGGATTGATAATTTTTTTTTTGGGCCACACCCAGTGACGCTCAGGGGTTACTCCTGGCTATGCGCTCAGAAGTTGCTCCTGGCAGACATGGGGGACCATATGGGGAACGAGGGGATCGAACCGCGGTCCATCCTAGGTTAGCGCAGGCAAGGCAGGCACCTTACCTCCAGCGCCACTGCCCGGCCCCCTGGATTGATAAATCTTTAAGGTGAGTATATACGATTTGTAAAATGGGAATAGGGTGACATAGAGTTTTTGTAAAGTTAAGTGAATCATGTTTGGTATGCAGGAAAATTAGTTCCCTTTTCTCTTCAGTCTAAGAAAATGTTTAGACTGAATTTTTGAACACAAAAACAATATATTAAATATATTTCATATATATAAAATATATGAATATACATGAAATATATATATGAAATATATATATTAAATAGATTGAAATACCATCATGATAACTGTGGTATTTGAAGTAATGTTTGAACACAATCACATAGCATTTGTGGTGCAAATCCCTTAGGGTAATTTGTATTAGGAATGTTTCTATAAATGAATATAGACCAGTCATCAGAAAGTCATTCAATTCATTCAATTCATGATTCCTAATTAGTAAATTCCAGAGTAACAAATAGAAAAAAAAAAAAATAAAGCCTGTCCTAAACCTGGATTTGGTTACAACAGTGTAAACTTTCATGATTTTGATGTACCAAGCAAATGTATTTTCTATACCACTGAAGTGCCCAAGGATCTTAATTAAGTTCACTAGAATGAAATTTTAAAGTTGAAAGAACCATAATTATAGAATGAGAATCTTAAACCTCAAAGAACCAACCATCTGCTATTAATCACAGCTGAAGACAAAGCCAGAAATATTTCTTTGAATAGATCGCCAAATTTGAGAAAGAAGTATTAAGTAGGTAAAAGGATACAATAAAGCCATGATATTTCCTGATCATGTTTTTTATTACAAGTAACACATAATAGAGAAGTATTTGTACTAGATATAATAGATGAAAAAATTTTTTGGTTTGTTTATGTTTTGTTTCTTGGCCACATCTGGCAGTGTTCAGGATTTATTTCAGGTTCTGTGCTTAGCCTGGAAGGCTTGGGGTTTGGGGGACCATATGGGATGTTGGGGCTAGAACCCTGTTGGCTACATGTAAGGCAAACATTCTCCCTGCTGGGCTATCACTCTGGTCTTATGTTATTAGTTTTCTATAATTTTAAGTACATTCATTCTGATCAAATATGCAAGCACTAATAGTTTTTTTTTAAATTCAAAGCTTTATATTTACTTATTTCACTTTTTGTAATATTTATCCAATTTTTCTCAATTTTTCGTCTCTGCATCAAGAGCCTCATTTCCTGATATTAGTAACTGACAAAAGGCCAAAATCATATGATACATGAATTCTATTAAATATATGTACCAAAAGTACTACTTGAGTATCTTTACATTTTATTAACAAGGAAAAGATGCCCCTACCTATGCAAAATAGAAAGAACATATATGAAGATAAATTTCACAAAAATCCAAGAACTAGAAGTAGATGCAACACATCTACTTATGATGACAAATGATAAAATACATTTATCACTGATGAATGGAACTAAAGGTGTTATGTTAAACAAAATAAGAGAAAGAAGGACAAACATTGCATGATCTCACTCCAATGTGGTATATATAAAGAAACAAAGCAAGGTAATTAACAGTATCTAATAACAAATCCTTGGATTTTTATTACAGAATTTAGATTGCCAAGCAGTGAGTTTGGGGAGGGAATTGTATGGGGGGGAGTAAAAGATGGATTAAGTCATGAAAACATCATGACAGTAGTGAAAGGTCTTTTGCACTTTAGATAGTAGAAATACAGCAACTTTATACACCAAAAGCATAAATGTTAATGTTAACACTATTGTAATTATGTTACTTCAATAACAAAACAAACTTTTTTCACTAAAAATTAGTCTATTGAACAGTAAATATTTCTATAGTTGTGAAATAATGCTCAAGTAAACATTCTTCTTTAATTTGGATATTATATACCCATGTGCTAAGAATCCTGGAATATCATTGTCCTAATATCATTTCAGTTCTGGTGACCTGAAAGTTTTTAATTATTCCAAGGTAGCAATTTCATGCAATGGAGCCTTTAAAAATAAGGCTCCTCCACTGCTAAGTAGAATGTAAGAAACAATGGCTGTTAGAAGCTGACTCAGTTATAGGGGAAAAGGAGGGGCTGAAATAAGTAGTGCTCATAAATGTCAATTCACAGAATAAAAGTGTCAGAAGTATCTGAGTCATCTGTTAAAATTACAGAGTCCTAGCCCTTCTGTCGGCACTTATAAATAAAATGTTTCAGCTGTGGGGCAGTTATTCAAAAATTTTCACAGGAGGCTTGCTCATCAAGCCTGTGATCTCTCTCAAACATGGAACTTGAATACTTGTCTCTATGTTCTTTTGCTTTTCCACTCTGGAGAAGCCTGTGTTCTTTACTAAACACAAATTTCTTGCATTCCCTTCCTCTCACATCTTTCTAAATTAGTTTCAATAAAATTTATCTTGCATCAAAATTTTTTTCTCATAGTAGCTATTCCACTGATGCATCTCAACAAGTTTGAGTAACTGTTGATCTTAGATCATGTCTAAGAGTCGTTTCAGCTTTAAGTTCTAGAACTAGCAGGAGAATTGAATGTTAGTATAATATAAATTAATATAAAGGACAGGTTCTAAAATCAGTGCTAGGTTTTACCCTAGCTTACTCACCATGGAGTTTTTAATTTCACTTTTTTTTTTTTGTTTGTTTGTTTTTGGGTCACACCCGCAGTGCTCAGCGGTTACTCCTGGCTCCATGCTCAGAAATTGCTCCTGGCAGGCACGGGGGACCATATGGGGCACCGGGATTCGAACCGATGACCTTTTGCATGAAAGGCAAACGTCTTACCTCCATGCTATCTCCCGGGCCCCTAATTTCACTTTTCAAATGAGACTAGTAATTGGCCTCATATAGGTTTGAGATAAAAAATGATGCATGTAAGATAATGTATCCAAGATAATATGTACAATACTAGAGTTTGTAATTTTCTTGTTTATTTATTTACTGCACTGTAAGTAAGTTCTGTAATTTACGAGTAGGCTTTTCTAAAGCAAGAATAACAATCAAGGTGCAGTATGACAAAAGTAGTGACTCATATCACTTTTGATTATTTTGATCTTGGTATGATTTAAAAAATATTTTCAAGCTAAAGTACAGGATTTTTATTATTTGTCAATCATTTTGAACATTCTGACAGATCAGCATCTAAGGGAACGCAAATGACTCTGCTCACCTGTCAGTACATGTTAATTTTAATTCACTATAATTTGGACTAGACCCTAAGTAACTTGATTCCATGCACAGGTATTATAACTTGTGAGGAATAAGTTACTTACCTTTAAAATACAAATATGCAGTGTTGAAAATACATACCAAATTAATTTCTTCTGCAATGAAGTCCTCAGCCAGGAAAGCAGTTCTAGTTAAAACTTCATGGCGCTTTGTTTCATGAATCTGGTCCAATTTAGTTCCTATTACTAATAGTGGGATTTGGTTATCAGCAAACTGTTCCCGGTCATAATCTCTGTGATAAATAATAATTAATAAATTAATTTACATTTTTATATAGATATGCACTCTTGAACTATTACACTGTCTCTTGCTTAAAAATTGACTTTTATCCCAATTTCTTTCTTTTAAGAGGCAGAAGACTTAATTGAAAATAGTGGAGAAAGAAAAAGAAATTTCCCATGTGTGGATGAATTTAGCATAGAACTATGCTCTCTCCAATTCTCTTTGGCTTACTATTCATTTATCAATCCATTTTTTTTACTGTGTATTAAGTTAAAAAATTTCCACCTAAAAACTAAAATGTTATCACAATTCCTCATAGATTAATTGACTAATATAGTTTCTGCTAGATATAACAAAATACGTTGACGTGATGTAAATTCTGTCTTCAACAGCTCAGGAATTTTTCTATATACATGTAGAGAGTGATTCAATTCTTAGTAGAGAGAAAAAAATCAGAAATTCATTTCACTCAAGCTTTTTGAGAAAAGAAAATGACTTTCTGAGTGCCTTATAGAGTATGCATAAGCTCTACATCTATGAGTCACAGTTCTGTATCTGAGCAGCAAAGAGAAATTTATTATTTTAGGAAAATAAAATATAGGAATACTGAAGGCCAGAATGAACAGACCATAGGTTGATCCTATAACCTGGGGAAGGATAAATTCAACATATGAAAATAGGAGGAAATAATTAAATTGCAAAATGAGCAGTGAAAGGAAAAAGCAAAAAAGAAAAAAAAAAGATTAGTTTCTTCCATTAATGAAAAAAATGACGAAGGTAGTTAAAATAATTTAAATTCTAGTTACACATAAGAAATAAAATGAAGTTGGATTTCTAATAAGTTATAAACTGAATTTACATACAAGTCAGCAAAATCTGGTTACCTTATGACATTTTATCAATATTGCATAATCCAATCAATACAGCCCAGCTGAGTGGCTATTTTCTTCTTTTGATATTACTTCTTTTTCTTTGAAAAGACTGAATAATCTTACATTGTGTATACAAATGTACAAAATTTCTTAACCTTTTACCACAATATTATAGAGCCTATGGTAGTGTTTGATCTAAGAACAAAACTCATTTGAATGATATAATTTGCACTTGAAAAAATTATTATATCAAGATCAATAATAACTTGAATTCAAGATCTTTGAATCTTCTTACTAATACCTATTCTGGGGGACAGAGTGGTGGCGCAAGTGGTAAGGCATCCACCTTGCCCATGCTAGCCTAAGAAGGGCTGCGGTTTGATCCCCTGGCATCCCATATGGTCTCCCAAGCCAGGAGCGATTTCTGAGCGCCTAGCCAGGAGTAACCCGAGTGTCACTGGGTGTGGCCTCCCCCAAAACAACAAAAACTAATATCGACTGTGAATTAGGATATATATTCCAAAACTAAAAGAGAATAACATTTTGAAAGTATTTGTCATTATGTCCTTTTCCTATATTTCCTATATTAACTATTGCTCACAAAATTTTATATAGTATATTTAATCAAACTTATCACTTTATACACACCTGTCACTTGCTAATCTTTGGCATATTAACATAAAAATGAATTATATATGTAACATATTTCCATGTATAATTTATTATTTTTTAGTCTTCCTTTTTTAAGTTAAATTTTATATTAAAACACAATTATTTTTTTGGTTTTTGGGCCAATTCTGGCTCTGTGCTCAGAAATTACTCCTGTCAGGCTCAGGGTACCATATGGAATACCAGGAATTGAACCCAGATGGCTGGATGCAAATGCCTACTTGATGTGCTCTAGCCCCTGAATTTTCAAATATTTTTTCTTGCCTTAATTAGGATAAAAAGAAAAAAAGGATGGAGAATTTTATCATGAATGAATAGAGTTGATAATAACAAAAGAGACAGGCAACAAGATAAAAATTATATGTAAAATACTACTTTGGAAAAAACCAGGATCTTTCATAACACTACATTTTATTACTATATAATATTAAAAATAGTTTAGCAATAGTTTAATAGACACTATAGTCAGCAATATTCAGAACAGAAAAAACTATAAGGCAAAGAAACTATGGTTGAAAAAAGGAAGAACAAGGTCTAAAAATGAAAAGAAGCTTAAAAAAACAACATGATAATTGAATTATTTTTAAATTGTTTTTCTATTTTATAATGAAGAATTATTGTTAATTATAATTATTGCAAACATTCTACTTGGTTATGCTTTGAAAAATCTTATCCTTCAAAGTTATACCATAGTGTACATACAGATAAAATGTTACGCTGCTTAGAATTTACTTAAAAAATGAAAATGTATCTGTGTTCAAGAATTGGTAGATAAAAAATGTATTCAATTTGAACAACAGACTTAACACATGTAATAAAACTCAAGATTAAATTTTTACAATATAGACAAGATTGGAAGGCTCACTAACAAAAAAAATAAAACAGAAAAAAAGCCTTAAAGAAATATGAACAGAAAGAAAAGGAGAAGAAGAGACAAAGAAGGAGCAAAGAAGGGAGATATGAGACAGATACAAGGGTAAAGGGGTGGAGGGAGGACAACCATGGTGGTGGGAATGGTCCTGATTCATTGTCATTATGTACCTTAAATATTACTGTGAATGATTTATTATTCACTTTGGTCACAATAAAAATTATTTAAAAATATTAAAAAGAAAATTTACTCTGAAAATAAAAAAAAAGAAAAAAGAAAAGGGTGAGAAGAGACAACTATGAACAAATTTATGTTACTAACATTCCAATTTTCCAAAATGGAATCATGAAGTAACAGAGAATATTAACAGATAATTTACGAGAAGTAAATGAAATCAATGGTTTTCTTCAGTAATGGTTTCAGTAATCAATGGTTTCTTCAAAAACAAAAGTCCAGGTCACAATAGTTTGGTATCCTATCAAATCTGATCCAAGATGATTTTTTAATTACCTATCCATTTCAAGTTCTTCTAAAAACAGAAAATAGGGGGATTCCTTCAAACAATTTTATGAGGCCAACATGAGCATACCAAAAAGCAGTCAGGATATCATGATAAAGTGATAATGGAAAACTACAGATCAATATTCCTGATAAACATAAATGCAAAGAATGAATTACTATTTCATTCCGTGTACAAGAATTAACTCAAAATGAATGGAAGCTTGGAAATGAGACCCAAATCCACACAGGAGATTAAATATACATGGGTAAAATACTTTAGGATATTGTTTTTCATTATGCACTACAGGATTAAACTTTCATGATAAAAAAAATACAAAAGTAAAAATAAACAAGAGGCATTACATAACCTTAAAAGGCATCTGCATTGCAAAAGAAAGTACCTTACCCCTCTAAACCCCTGATAGGACATTTACTGAGCAGGAGAAAATATTTGCATTCTACATAAGGAAATCACAAAAACACTCTTGATCTAAAAACACCACTCCTGAGGATATACTCGAGAGGCCCCAAAAAACAGTGCAGAAAGGCATCAGCACTCCTATGTTCATTGTATCACTATTCACAATAGCCAGAATGGAAACAACCTAAGTGCCCAAGAACAGATGAGCTAATAAAGAAATTTTGGTATATCCACATAATGGAATACCATGTAGCTGTGAGAAAAAAAATGAAGCCATGAAATTTGCTTATAGAGAATACCATGCTAAATGAAAGGAGTCAGAAGAGGGACAGACATAGAATGACTGCACTCATTTGCAGGATATTAAAAGAACAGTATGAGAATAATACTAAAACATAATGGAAATGAGGGTCAAGAGGACTGATCATTAGTAGAAGCCTGCCACAAGGGGAGGTGGAGGAAAGTGCAGTTAGAACAGAGAAGTGACCACTATGACAATGAAAGTGAGAAATAATCACTCTCGGCAAAAACTGGGTGCTGAAAGGAGGTAAAATGATATGCACGATAATCTTTCTGTAACAGTATCACAAACCACAGTGGCTAAAAGGAAAAAAGAAATAAAGCAAAGAAAAAAAAAGTGTCTTCCATAAAGCCAGGCTGGAAGCAAGAGGGAAATTAGGGACTTTGGTAGCAAGAAGTATATACTGGTGAAGGGATGGGTGTTTAAATATTGTAAACTGAAACTCAATCATGAACAACTTTGTAACTGTGTATCTCACAGTGATTCAATAAAAAAGAAAGGTATTATCAATAAAACTGAAAGTCAACTCCCCATATGAACATGAAGAAGTATTAATTTATCACATTTATCAGGGAAATGCAAATCAAAATGACAGATATCACCTCAGCCTATGAAATTGACCTACATAAAATAGGACAAAAGTAGGGCTGGGGAGTGTGGAGAATAGGGAACTCTTATATATAGTTAGCAGAAATGGAAACTGATTTAGTCTCTAGTATGAGTATTTCTCAAAATATTAAAAATACATATAATATTTCTAGGTATATATTCCTGAGTTTAATCTTTGAAACCACTTATGGTCCTTCTACCAAGCCCTTTTGGAGTGATGCATTAGTACAGAATCAGGAGTATACCGGAGCACTTGTTTGGGTTCCCCAAGCAAACAAACAAACAAAAAACCCAACTAAGTAATTAATTTCCTAATTAATCCCTAATTAATTTACTAATTAACCTAATTACTAATTTCAAAAGATAAATGTATATTTATGTTCGCTAAAACACTATTTACAATACTGTTAGTTATAGAAATAACCCAAGAGTCTGAAGACAGGTAAAAGGTAGCATAGAAATGAAAAATTACATATTTATAAAAAAAAAAACCTGCTTCTGTAGAAGATGAATAAATTTGGAAGGGGTCATGCTGTGATATATATCAGAAAAAATAAGGATGTATCCCACTGAACTGGGGTAAAAATAAGCAAAGAAAAAGCAGGACAAGACGAACCCAACCCAACCCAATCATTAAACTCAGAGAATATAACTGTGGATACAAGAATAAAGCAGATGGGAAAATCAAAGCTCAAAAGGTGTTCAATGGATTATAGTAGAAGAAAGTTGGTACTCTTGTGGTATATGTGGTGAGTAACATATAATTACACATAGTATAAAACATAGTGAAACTGTACTTCTAGAAAATAAAATATATACAGCTTTGTACACCAAAGTTACTTAAATAAAGCACAGATACTTACTTAAAGAAGACACAGATATATATCTGTGTATTCTGTGTAACACACACATATAAAGGAATTAGAAAGTAGAAATAAAGCCTTATAAATATGGCCAGTGGAGCTTTGCAAGGAATAAAAGCAATTTAATGAAAAAGGATAATCTTTTTTTTAACAAATGATGTTAGAGTAAATGGGCATTCACAAATGAAAGACAACCTCAACTAATTGTCACACATTGTAACTTCCTCAAAACAAACTATAAATCTAAAACTAAGAGTAAAACCGTAAAGTTTCTGTAAGAAAAAAGCCTACAAGATCCACTATTAGACAAAAGATAGTAAAAGTATCTATTAACTAGGAGAAAATGTTAGCTCTGGACTAGAGATCCGACCCACAAAGACCAGCAGAGATGGCAGTACTGCAATAAGCAAAGGAATTTATTCCAGCATTCTGGGGCTTTTCTCACGAGTGATGATCAAGAAGGGACTTGCAAGTCCTTTCTATAGGGTTGCTGGGGCTTCAAGCTAGGGGTAAAATATGTTCTTAGTACATGTTGCGTCAGCCAGGTTTAAACTGATTGGCTGTAGTAGAGGAGGGGTGTGGCTGCCCCCTGGGCGACCACAATCTTGACATGCAGTCACATAAGTCTTATCTCCCTCACTTCCCTGGGTGTTGCTAATTTATCTAACTGTCCTGATTCATGCCCTTGAAGTTCCTAGAATTGGCTGTGGTTATGTCAACATATACCTATAAAGGTAAGTTACAGAAGAGGAACAAGCAGTTCATTCTAAACCAAATTTAGTTCTAAACTTATATTCTAACACAAACATTGCCAAACAAACATCTTACAAAATGTTATTTTGGGGCCTGAAATAATCATACAGTGGGTAGGGTACTAGCCTTGCATGTGGCTGACCCAGGTTTAGTCCCCATATTGTCCCTGTGACTGGCCAATAGTGATCCCGAAGCACAGAGCCAGGAATAAGTTCTAAGCATTTCTGGGTGGGACTCCCAGTACCCAAACAATAACAACAACAACCTCCCCAAATTTTATTTTGATGGTATATTCTTAATAAGTGATAAAATATTTCAAATCAATCGCAATGTGATCTGGGCGTACCCATTTGTTACCAAAATCCCAGTTGGCACCAAATCCCTGTTGAGAGCTTCCAATGACCAACGGTACAAGTTTTGGGACGATTTCTTATTTGTTAAGTCATGGACTAAAATTATACCTAAAATAAACAGAAAAAATAATATCACTATCATAAACAATTCTTTTTATTTTTACAATTAGCAAAATGAGGCTTAGTTAATAGAAGCACTAAGTTGCTTAACAAGCCTAACATTTTAGTGTTTAGAATAACACTAAATCATTTAGAATATCAAACTCAGCTGTAACTATTATATAATTTCTTTAATAAGTTGTTACAAATAATATATACTAAATGATTGTAAAGTCTAATTTGCCACTAATATAAATTTAAAATATTTTGTTAGGGTGACAAATGCTATTAAATGTTTAGATACAAAAATTATTTTTAGTGTCATTTAACATATGAAGTTTGGCTAATTCTGGTTGCAAACTTCATCAATTAAAAAAAAATAAATATCAAGGAGCCGGAGAGATAGCATGGAAGTAAGGCGTTTGTCTTTCATGCAGAAGATTGGTGGTTTAAATCCCGGCATCCCATATGGTTGCCAGGAGCGATTTCTGAGTGTAAAGCCAAGAGTAACCCCTGAGCGCTTCCAGGTGTGAATCCAAAACCAAAAAAAAAAAAAAAAAATCAACACTGGTGCCGGTGAGATAGCATAGTGGAAGGGTGTTTGGTTTGCATGCAAGAGACCCAGATTTGATTCCCGGCATCCCATAAGGTTCCCTGAACCTGCCAATAACAATTTTCATAGCCAGAGGTGACCCCTGAGTGCAGTCGGGTTTGATTTCCCTCCCAAAAAAAGAGTAAAAACTGCTTCAGGCATATAAGATATATCATTTAAAATATGTATTATGACCTAAATATAATATATAATTCTTACACCCACTAAAATATTAAATATTTTATTATAAGTGTTGATTTAATTTGATACATGTTAATACCTCAGCTGACAAAATATTTTATTGTAAAGATCTTATCAACTCACAAGCCTTCTAAAATAAAAACTTAAGAAATGCAGTTACAAAATTAGGCTACCAAAAGGTAGTAGGTTAACACTTAACTGTCTGACCTGGTTAAACTGAGTAACACCAAGAATGGATCTGAGCACTGCTGGAAAGGCTGCACCCAATCTATGAACCTTCACTACCCAAAAAAGAAAGAAAAAAAAGAAATGAAAGAATTGAGGGGAGACATTTAGAAATATAAAAAGCAGAAAACAGTTAAATTCATACTGAGAAAAATGACAAAATGTAATGAGTCTTATTAGCATCAGATAAAATCATAAAAGGCAACAGAGGTTATTATTATAAGATTTCAGACAAAAGAGGGAAAACTTCAGTGTCTGGTAGCACCCATGGTGAATAAAAGACTAAACTTTTCAAACCCTCAACAATTTCCTCTAACCAGATTTTACTGTGAACAGAGAATATGAAACAGATGATTCTTTTATTTTCAAGATAAGTCTATTTGAAAAAGAAAGTAAGAGTTAAGAATTACTTGGTGTCTCTAGCTTTCACATTTACATAACAAAAGGACACGTACAAGTAATAGCTGGCTTATTTCAGCTGATTTGATATATCTAAATCTCTCCTAGATTCTGGAATAAACGTCTGACAATTATCCAAAATATCTAATGGTATTCACTCTACTTTCTTCAGAGGAGTTTTATTAGGTACTCAGGACACATGATAAAGATTGGATTTTTTAAGGGGTGCAGATCTGGCTGTTCTCATGGCTTACTCTTTTATAGAGGCTCAGAGATCACTCCTAACAGGGTTCAGGGAACTATATGGAGTGTCAGGGATTGAACTCAAGTTGGCCTTTGTAAGGCAAGTACTTTATTTCTATATTATCTTTCCCAGTATATAAAAATTAGATATTAAAAACAGGATATAGGAGATAGTTCAAAGGGTCGGAGTACATGTTTTGCATATGAGAGCTCTAGATTAAATTCTCAGTATGCCATGGTCCCCTGAGCATTCATTTCCAGGAACAACTCCTGAGCACTACTCTAAGAAGAACACCCAAGCAGTGCAAAGCATGGGTCAAAACAACAATAAAAGAGCTACCATGAAGTAAGCAAACAATATATTCAGCACTTTAGTGCTATCTTTTGTTCTTTACATGAATTACCTAACTTGATTTTCAGAATAGTCCTATGAGATAAGAATTATTATCTTTGTTTTTCATATGTAGAAACTGAGGTTCAAAAATTGAGGAAGTTGTCCTAGATTACGTAAAAAAGTACCATTTTAGGGCAAAGCAGTAGGTATTTTCTTTTAATTTATAGAAATAAAGATCATGAGTGAGATCTTGACCTAGAAAAAGGATCATACAGGCATAGATAAGCTGTTAAACCCTCCCTCCTTCACCTCTTTCCCATTTCTATATAAAGGTTTGCAGGTTTTATGGGTAGGCCTTTATCACCCCTTACTTTTTCTCTTTCTACAGGGCAGAGTTCTTGCTTTGTTAACAAGACACAATAGCTATGGTAGGTCTCAGAAGAGAACTCGGGGTGATGGCTAATCAAAATACTGTTTTAGTATTGAGCGCTAGAGAACTTAGTATATTTCCTTTAAGGATTTCCAGACTAGTTCATCAAAGTGGGGATAGAATATACCTATAAAGGAAGAAATTGATTTAACATTGCACTTGGAGTCCCAGGAGGTGGCACAAAGGATTTGTGCTCATAATTTGTATGTGGGAGACCTGGGATTGATCCCTGGGAATTGCAAGTTCTTCTGAGCACTGGAAGGGAGTGGTTTCTGAGTACTTGTAGGTGTGCCATGATGCTTCCTCCCTCACAACAGTACATTTGAATGGAGAGAGGGAATGAAAAATAGCATCTTTTTAATAGAAAACATTTTAACTTAAACAGCAATGTATGT
>PVKC010031466.1:0-14436 GCA_004027635.1 Crocidura indochinensis | reverse complement strand
TTTTTTTTTTTTTGGTTTTTGGGTCACACCCAGCAGTGCTCAGGGGTTACTCCTGGCTCCATGCTCAGAAGTTGCTCCTGGCAGGCACGAGAGACCATATGGGGCACCGGGATTCGAACTGATGACCTTTTGCATGAAAGGCAAACGCCTTACCTCCATGCTATCTCCCGGGCCCCCGGAATTCTATTTTTAAAGTATAATATTTTTGTATTCTTTATTGTGTGTGTGGGAGGGTTTGGTTTTTATGCCACATCTGGTGACACTCAGGGGTTAGTGCTGGCTATGTGCTCAGAAGTCACTCCTGGCTTTCTGGACCATATGGGGGGATCGAACTGCAATCCATCCAAGGATAGCGCAGGCAAGACAGACACCCTACTGCTTGCGCCACCACTGCAACCCATATTCTTGTATTCTTTTTTTGTTTGTTTTCTTTTTCGGACCACACCCACTTGATGCTCAGGGGTTACTCCTGGCTAAGCACTCAGAAATTGCCCCTGACTTGGGGGGACCATATGTAATGCCGGGGATCGAACCGTGGTTCTTCCTTGGCTAGTGTTTGCAAGGCAGACACCTTACCTCTAGCGTCACCTCGCCTGCCCCATATTCTTGTATTCTTAACAGAATAAAATAATAAATGCTTGAACCATATAACTCGAAATATAAATTTATAGTCATTATATGCTAAATTTGGGCCACTATTTTTTATTAAATGTTAAAAATAGTCACATGTATTACTTATAAATTATTTACATATTCTGTGGCACAACATTGCTGAATAGTTAACACAAGGAGTATGTATAGTTTGAAACGTGCAAATCCTTTTTTTGTCTGACTCTTTACATAAAATATTTTCCAAATCTCTTTTTTTTTTTTTTTTTTGGTTTTTGGGTCACACCCGGCAGTGCTCAGGGATTACTCCTGGCTCTACACTCAGAAATCGCTCCTGGAAGGCTCAGGGGACAATATATCAACCTACTGCCTGAAAGGAAAACGCCTTACCTCCATGATATCTCTCAGGCTCCTTTTTTCCAAATCTTTAACTTTTAAATCACTAATATGTATTCCTCATTCCTGAGTCAATGTACTTCTGCTAATAGCTCTTTTACTGACAAGAATTTGAAGTTAACTGATACATGTTAACTAAGTAACATGTATTGCATTTTCAGCCTTGCCAAGATAATTCTTAATTCACTTGAAAAATGTGACAATTTTTAACATTCAGTTTGTTTTTTGCTTTCTTTTGTTGGAGGTCTGTATTAAAAATGCTCTGGACAACACTTGGTTCTGCACTCAGTAATAGCTCCTGGCTGGTTTCTTGAACCATATAGGACTCTGGGGATTGAATTCAAGAACACTGAAAGGAAGGCAAATGCCTTAAGCTGTGCTATCATTTATGTATGTAGTTATTTATGTATTTATTTATTTTTATAATTTGGGTGACAGCCGGTTGAACTCAGGGCTTACTTCTGTCTTAGGAATGGCGAAATCAGGTTGCCAAAGATCCAACCATAGTTTAGTACATACAGGGAAAATTTACTTGCTCCACAGTTGCTCCAACCCAGAAAATTGAGAACATTTTCTAATTATACGATTTCTATGAAAATTAATGTATGTGTGCCAGAACATTGCTCAAGCACCCAACAGCTGGCAAATGCTCACTAATAATTCATATTTAGGGTTGGGAGATTAAAACAGGTAAGGCCCTTGCATTGCTTGTAGCAGACTAGAGTCCAGTCATAGATGGAACTCCAGGAATAAGCACTGAGTTAAACCAGGTGTGACCCCCAAAACATGTGAGTATTTAACAAAACAGATTAACTAAAAATCTGTTTTCTTCATTAGTATTTCATTACTTCTTTTTAGCTCTCAGAAAATTTTGTAATTCTGAGTTACAAGTATCCACTTGGTAATTTTTTCATATATTTTCAAAACTTTTAGATGCTTTTATTATTTTGTTCACATTAAAATAAAATAAAAATTTAAATGATACTTAAAAATAGTCAGAAGAAAGATAAAGTTTTATCAGTAGTTTTATGCAGTACAAGTGTAGTAGTACAATTACTATTTTAATTTCCTGGGCAACTAGAAATGTCTAATTCATTTTGCATAATTGGCATACCATATTTAGTAACTTTTTAATTTCAAGAAAATATTTTTTAGAAAGCTGAAAATGTTAAGTTAATAAAAAGAGAAGCTTACTATGTAAAGTTCATGCAATTTCCTCCACTTCTTCTGGAAAAGTCCCATTTATAAAAGAAAGCATACAATATACTTTAAAAAGTATATATTTCATAATTTAGTTTTATGTTTTGGAAGGAAGATAAATATAAATTGCAAATTACACCATAATATACTATTTACATTTATTTTGAATGATCAATTTATGATCATATGCTAATCATAAAGTTAGTAATGTGTAAATGGGAATGTCTAAAATTTTAACAAAATTAGAAAAGCCAGTAATAAATATTGCTAATTAAATTTTTATGCAATCCTAGATTTCTAGTTAATAAGAAAGATAAGTATAGATAAGTATATTGTCAGAACATTTTTTCAAGAAAACATAAGCAATTACTTTTCTGTATTTTTTTAACTTTAAGTTCACATTTTTAAGTCTGAATTTATATTGTATCTTATGTGTAAAAACTATAGTGAACATTGCACATATAAATACAAGAAGAAGAAGAAACTGGAAAATGTGTAAGCCATTAAAGAGAGTAATTTAATTGCTTTGAAGCAGTGATAACAATTTGCTATAGGGGCCATAGAGATAGTCCAGTAGGTAGGGGATTTGCTTTGCAGGCAAATGACCTTAATTCATTCCCTGGATCCCTGATGATCCCCTCAGCCTGCCATGTGTGATTCCTGAGTGCAGAGCCAAGTTAATCCTTGAGCACTGCTGGGTATGGCTGCAAAACAAAATAATGCTAAAAAAGAATTTGCTATGTAAGTATTATTTCAAAACTTATTCTAATTTTCGTATTTATAAACTAAAGTTATTTAAAATTTCATAAATACAACTACACATTTGATTTATGACTGGTACTTAAAACAACTGCATTCCAAGTCATTCAGTTCTTTTTAAGCATTTAAATGTATTTCATCTCTCTCACAATGACAAGGGAATCTTAGCTTAGATTATTTATCTATAAGTCATCTTCTTGGCATTTCGTGTTACATTCACAGTTCCAAAAAAAAAAAAAGATTAACAGACAAATGGCCTCATTCACTTAGATGAAATCTTCATGTCACATATATAAATCACACTTAGAAAGCTTAAGAAAAATAAAAAGGAAAAATGATCTTACCTCTATCATTGTGTTAAATCCATGGTTTCTCAGGACACATGTAGGTCAAGATTTTAATCTGTAATAGAAAAAAAACTATGTTGTTTCAAGAATAAGTAAACTGAACTGTTAGCACTAAGAATATCAAGATATATTTATTTATACAAATTTGTCATGTTGGTGGCTACAATTTTAACATTTACAAATTAATGGATACTGAAATTATCCTTTCATCATAAAAATACACAAACCAACAAACAATAAAACTGATAAAATAAACACATTTTTTAGCTTTAGAGAATAGCACAAGATTGTTATCCTAGAGAATTACAAACTCAATAAGCTTCAAGTGCACATGAACTTTCCGCTATGGAAATATCTTCCATGGACTGCTATAGAAAAATAAAACAAAAGAAAGTAGTAATCTATATATCAGAAGGAAACATAGACTGGTAACTTTACATGGAGATCAGTGGCAGTGACAACATTAATCAGCTTAAGTGATTGAAAACAATTTAAGCTCTAAATAATGTATCATCTAATAGAAAATAAAATTTGAATTTATATTGTGTTAAAAAGAAAGATGATTGGTGATGGGTATTCCTTTGATTCAATGCTAATATGTATCTAAAATACTACTGTGAAAGATATATAAGCCATTATGATAAAAAAATTGTGTTTTCATCAGAAATGTTATTTGACTTACATGTATTATTATATTAATTATATGCTATGTTACGTTACTATATTATGTTATGTTTGTTTACCTCAATATGTTAAACAATTTTGTCTCTTGAATAAATTCTTACAATAATCAAAAAAAGAAAGATGACAGGGTAAATAAAATACTCATAAAAAATAAAATCGGTGCCACTACTATGGACCCAAATTATAAAACTGTTAAAATCAACATGTTAATTGAAGTAGGATACAAATAGGCTTAGTTATTAAAATAAAATATGAAATTTACAGTTTAAGATTAGCACAAAAATGAAAACTGTTAAGTAGTACCTACTACCCTTAAGTAATAGGTAGAAAATACAAATGAGACCAAACTATTACTTGATAATAAAGATTAAAGAATTAAAGAATGTTGGAAATATCTTGATAAACAAGAAATAAGGTTGAGAAATTTACAAAACATAATCAAATTAAAGATCCAAAATTTGAAGGTTGAAAAGGAATGCAAAAATATAAGGGCACAGTCAACAGCATCTTTATTAAATATATATAACTTTGTATAAGGTTCTAACTACTCTTGTAATTTGAATTCCTAATAAAAAGAAGATTTATGCATAAAATTATTAACAGAAATTATGGCTAAAAGTATAATGAATAAAATTAATAATATAAAATGTTAGGGGCCTGGGAGATAGCATGGAGCTAAGGCGTTTGCCTTTCATGCAAAAGGTCATAGGTTCAAATCCCGGTGCCCCATATGGTCCCCCGTGCCTGCCAGGAGCAATTTCTGAGCATGGAGCCAGGAGTAACCCCTGAGCACTGCCTGGTGTGACCCAAAAACCACAAAATAAATGTTAAAGGCTACATGTTCTCATATTGCATGCAAAATTGTATTCAAATATTTCCTATGATGAAATTATAATTAGTAATGAAACAAATTGAGTATGTCAATACAACATTCCATCAAAATATAAATTTAATATATATAAATAAATTAAAATAGTATAATATAAATTTGAAATATTAAATATAATATTTTATAGTATTTCATAGTTTTTCATAATGACTATCCCATATTATGCTCCTGATAGTGGGGCACAAGTGCTCCTTTCCTCTTCCTCTGTGAAAATAGCTTCTTTTCTTTGGGATCAATAGCCAGATTCACAGGTAGGTGTGGCAATATCTCAGATATCCTGACTTTAAGAGATTTACATGGGGCCAGAGTAACTGTACAGTGTGTAGAATGCTTGCTTGGCACATGGCGGAGTTTGGTTCCATCCCCAGCACCCCATAAGGTACCCTAAACCCAACAGTTATAATTTCAGAAGTGATCCCTAAGTACTACTGTGTGAGTCATCTCAAAAAAGAGGTGAATTTTCTGCATCTCTATGTAGATTGTCATGCTGCTTACAATAGCCGAGTTTAGAAAAAATAATAGTAAGAGAATACATGGCATGTATTAACATGCCCCTCTCACACACATATAAACACACACATTAATGGAAAAGTACTTCAACTAAATTTAGATAAAAGTGTTCTATTCATCAGTTTGATAAAAATAATGACATAGAAAAAATTAAATCAATATCTATTCTCATTTATATTTGAAGCACAGGGAAGATTTGAACATGAATAACTAAATAAAATAAGCATTACAATAAAAACCAGAGTAGTACTATACACAGGTGGGCAAAGAGGGACTGGTGAGATAGCAAAACTAGTAAGGCTCTTCTTGCCTTGCACCTATCTATTCAGGTTTTATCTCCAATAACCTCTTTGGTTCCATAGGCTCTTTAGTTATAATTTCTAAGTACAGAGCCAAGAGTAAGCCCTGAACACTACTGTGTTTAGCTCAAAACAAACAAACAAAAATAAGGTTTAAAGATTTGATTACATGAAGTCATTTTGGTTTGATCCTTAACGTATCGTATGGTCTTCCAAGCTACCAAGAGTGATACCTGAGAACAGAGACAGAAAAAAACCCTGAGCTTACTGAGTTAGCTGTGACTAAATCATCAATATATATATAACATAAAAACATATAAAATTTATATTTAAATATATAATAAATACAAATATATGCTTTGTGTATTTGTAAATAATAGGTATATTTAATTTGTAAATATATAGGTAAAATATATATTTATATAGGTAAAAAAATTTTATATAAATATACATTTGTATATATACATGTATATATAATATATTATATAATATATATAGTAAAATACAGTACAGTAAAACATATTGGTAACCTAGAATGCCACATCTAAATAGATCAAATAAATTACTATATAACATCAAGTGCAAAAATAATTAAAATACTAAATATAAGACTTGAAAAAATTAAAGATATACTACTGAATGGAAAAAGATAAATTTGAGATAAAAATGTATCAAGAGCTCATACATCTTAACAATAAAAAAATTACCTGACTTTATAAATGGCAAAAATTTTAATTAAGCAATTCTCTAAAATATTCATACGGATGGTACACAGGTCAATAAAATGCTTTGCATCAATTATTATTTTGGAAATTAAAATAAAAAGAACATTGAGTTATATCAGTGAAAATGGCCTCTGTGAAATAAACCTTAACTTTTGGTCACGATTTCTATGAAAAAGGCACCTTGGTATAAAATTGATCAAAATGTAAATTGCTGTGGCACATATGGAAAATAATTTGGCAATTTCTCAAAAAATTAGAAATGCCATTTTATGCAACAATTCAAATATTCAAAGGATATAAAAATTTTACTTGAAAAAGCAAGTACTTTTACTTCATAACGGCAATTAAAAATAGCTAACAATAGAATCAGTACTGGAGGGAAATTATAGGAGAAAAATATATGCCTTAGACGTGAATAACATAGTTTAAATAACTGGCAACATTTCTGCTATTCCAAGAGCCAAAGGGACACTTCTGAGCTGAGTCCAGACTATTTCCTAAACATCAGCATGTATTCTAAATTGACCCACTCCAAATAGTATTTTTTCAACTTAACAATGATTAATTAAAATACTTAGTAATAAAAATAAAAGACAGAATGGTAATAATATTCAGAGACAATAGAGTGAGGGTCAGGAGGACCCCTCCATAATAAAAAACTTGCCACAAAGAGGTGTGAGTTCAGTTAGAGTACAGAAGGGTCTGCTATGACAATGATAATTAGAACAGCTCACTCTACAAAAAGAACTGGGTGGTCAAAGGAGATAAAGTGACAAACATGGTACTCCTTCATTGACAATACTGTAAACCATAGTCTCAAAGGTAAGAGAACATCTAGGTTGATTCCAACTCTTAGTTATTGTATTGAATGCTGCAATGAATAGCAGTGTGGATAAATCCTTTTTGAAAAATATTATATTTATTTAAGAACCATGATTATAAACATGTTTGTAGTTGGGTTTCAGTCATAAAAAAAGAATACACTCATTGACCAGTGCAAAGTTTCCACTACCAATGACCACATTTCTTTCGTCCCAACCCCTTGTATTTGAGATAGTCATTATATTTTTATCACTCACTACCATTGTCATGATAGTTCTTAGTGTAGTTATTTCTCTAACTACACTCACCTTTTTGTGGTAAGCTTCCTATCATGGGCTGTCCTTCCAGCTCTCATCTCTATTGTCTCTATGTATTATTACATACTATTTTTTATTTTTCTTAAATCCCACAGATAAATGGGACTATTCTATACCTATCTCTCTCCCTCTGACTTATTTCTCTCAGCATAATAGTTTCCATGTCCACCCATGTATAGGAAAATTTCATGACTTCACCTTTTGATGTCTACATAGTATTCCAGTATGTACATGTACCACATTTTCTTTTTCCATTTATCTATTTCTGGGCATCTGGGTTTTTTCCAGATTCTGGTTATTGTTAACAGGGTTGCAATAAATATAGGTGTGCCAGAGGCATTTTTGTAATGTGTTTTTATGTTCCTAGGGTAAAAGTTTTGTTCTACACACATCCCTGCCAACACTGATTATTCTTGTTCTTTGTTATATGTACCAGTCTCTGTGGAATGAGATGATATCTCATTGTTGTTTTTATTTGCATCTTCATGATGATTTGGAGCATTTTTTCATGTGTCTTTAGCCATTTATATTTTTCCTTTGAGGAGATTCATTTCCTTTTCCCATTTTTTGATGGGATTAGATATTCCTTCATGTTGCATTCTGTCAATAACTTATATATATACATATATATTAGATATTAGCCCCTTATTTGATGTGTATTGGGTGAATAGTTTCTCCCATTCTGTGGCTTTTGTATTCTAGTCACTATTTCCTTTGAGGTGCAGAATCTTCTCAGTTTAATATATTTCCATTTGTTTATCTATGCTTCCACTTGTTTGAAAAGTGATGTTTGCAGATGACATGCTACTATATTTAGAAAACCCTAAACACTCTACCAAAAGCATTTAGAAACAATAGATTCATATAGCAAATTTGCAGGCTGCAGAAACACACAAAGATCAGTAGCCTTCTTATACACAAATAATGATAGAGAAGAAATGGACATTAAATAAACAATCTATTTACATTAATGCTACAGAAATCCAAATACATAGGAGTCAATTTAACTAAACACTACACAAAACACTGCTTCAAGAAATATATGAAGACACACAGAAATGGATACATATACCCTGTTCATGAATTAGGAGGCTTAACATGATTAAAATGGCAATACTCCCCAAAGCACCATACAGATATAATGAAATTCCTTTAAGGATACCCATGACTTCTCTGAAGAAGTGGCTCAAACACTTCTGAAATTATTTTGGAACAATAAACACCTACGAATATCTAAAGCAACTCTTAGGAAAAAGAAGACAGGATACATCACTTTCCCCAACTTTAAATTGCACTACAGAGTAATAGTTATTAAAACAGAGGAATATAGACCTTCTGATCAATTGAATAGACTTGAGTAGCCAGAGAATGTTCTTCAAACATTCAATCAATTAATCTTTGATAAAGGGGCAAGAAATGCGACATAGACAAGGAAATCCGCTTCAACTAGTGGTGTTGGGACAACTGGCCTGTCACATGAAAAAAATCAATCTCAGACCTCTGTCTAACTCCATGCACAAAGGTCAAATCCAAATAGATTAAAGACCTTGATATCAGACCCCAAACCATAAGGTATATAAAACACATAGGTAAAACTCTCTTGACATTAAGACTAAAGGCATCTTCAAGGAGGAAACATGCATCTTTTTAGATAAATGTTTTCCTGTTCTGAGGTAGATCCCTAAATTGGGATTGTTGGATATTATAACATATTGAATTCTTAGTTTACATAGAACCCTCCATACTGGTTGCCAAAGAGATTGGTCAAGGCAGCATTTTCACCAGCACTAGATAGCAGTTTCTTTTCACCATATCCCTCCAACACAAATTATTCCCAGTATTTTTGATATCTCCATGCTCACTAGTGGAAAACTGATTATTTCATTAATGAACTTGCCTGTCTTCATTATTCAATAGATGTTGCTATATATACACATTTGTTGTTTCATGCAGAATATTATCTCCATTTACATAATTTTATGTAAATTTTAATATGTATACATGGAATATATCTAAAAATAAAATGTGGTAAAGATAAATATAAATTTGAGAAATAGATTGTGCTTTAGCTCTTCAAAACAATGAAGTTAAATAGAAAGATACATGACCAATTTAGATATTATGACATTTTAAATTTGTTTATATGAATAATTAAACACTTAAACTTTTAAATACCTTTTTAAATAAAAATTTAAACAAAATTTATTTTAAAAGTAATTACTGATTTTATTTTAAGTATAAAAACTGCAGTCCTCATTCATTAATTTGAGTTTTATTTTCTTTCCAAAGGTAATAATTTAATACTAGAGGATAAAAATGAAATTTTGTCAGAATTACAAAACTCAATGCACTAAAATGAAATTCAGAATAAAAATAATCTTTAAAATACCTGAATAAATAAATAGGGTGCTACATCGTGAGATAAATCAAATCAGACTGTATTCTTGAAATTAAAAATAAATGCCCCCTTTCTTAATAAAATAGTGCCTTGGATTTTCTTTTATTTAAATTATGTCTTCACAAAATATTGTTTTTGTAGTTTGTTGATTGTACTGTATGCACGTTATATTTTTGACAATACAATAAGCTTTTGTTTGTGAAATTATGTTACCCTCAAGTTAAATATTGCTTTATTCTTTTAGTGACGATGTGATACAGAAATATATTTTTACTCTTATTAGCAAATATTTCTCTTGACACATCGCTACTTTACTAATCATTTTTATTCTATTTATTTATTTTTACTATGGCCATCAGGATTCTACCTAGTTTTGTTAGAATAATTAATTTCCAATAATTTGAAAACTACATACTCTTAATTAAAGATAACTGGTGTGTTTTATTTTTGCCTGTCTTTGAATCACATCAAGCAATGCTACTGACTCTGTGCTCAGAAAACACTCCTAGGGGGATGTGGGATTCATATGAATTGTGTGAGATAGAATTCAGTGCTGCTACATGCAAGGCAAACACCCATCCCGCTGTACTATCCATTCACCCCATTAAGTCAACAGTTTTTAATTAAAATTATTGTTCTAGGTATGTTTAAAATTGGTAATATTTCATTTAAATAAACTCAGAAATTTCTGCCATGGGTTTTAATACCACTATTTTCATTTAGCACATCAACAAGCTTACTTATATTAATACTAAGAAAGATTTTAAAGTTATATTCACGTGTTACTAAGATTTTTAATTCTAAATTTATATAACTTTGAATATCAATTGCATTTAGCAATAAATATATTGAACAATTTCCTATGATTTCTTTGTTTTAATGCTTGGCTAAATTATCAGCAATGTCTGCTTTGCATACCATCAAAATTATGCTAAATAAAAAACAGTTTGCATTCTATATTAAGCGAATTAATTTCCATTAGAGTAAATTACTCATCTCAGAAATTTTATGAAATATGGTAAAATAAATTTTTCTAGCTTTGCTACGATTTAGAAATCAGTAGATATTATAGAGTCTAATCACTCTCATTCTTCACAGAGACAAGTGCAAATGAGTTGGCCCACAAAATAATCTTTCTTCTTTAAAATTTTAGCTATCTTCTTAATTTTGATGCTTTTCTTCATTAGTAAAACTTGATGTCAGTGAAATGTTATTTCTGTATATAATTAAATTTCAACTAAATTCAAGTTGTGGATACTTAACTTTCCACTGATTTTGGGTATAATTAGCTGATATGTCTTTTAACAACAGAAAAGGTAAATCACAAATGAATTAACCTTCAAGTAGTTTTTCAAGCAAACCATTACTTGTATTTTAAGTTACTATTGCTAAGTTTACACTATTTTTTATATAGCAGTTAATCAATCCCTCTCTAAAGTATCTGCAAACCTGAAACTCAACAAAAATGTTACAATCTTTTGAATATGAAAAACATAAAGTGTTGACTTGTAAACTGATCCCTGTATCTGAAAGGTAAGGAACGCAGGAATAAGAGCAGGCATAAAGATCAGATTAATAAATAGGTGATAGAAACAGCAAAGAACTTTTTTTTTATATTTTTCAGAGCATGATAAGAGAGAAAATACTGTCAAGTTCTTTTGCATAAAATGTAGTGTCTTAATTTTGTGTTTTTATTTTACATTGTTAGCTCAAATAAACAAAGGTTGGTATGCTCACAGAAAAAGGGAATAAATAGGTGATAGATTTCATAAGAATAGGTCTTATTAAACATCAAAAATCACTCATCCACTGACTATTTAAAATTTAAATAGAGGCAAAAACAACAGCACAGCATTAGGATGTTTGCCTTGCACATGGCTGACCTAGAATGGACCTGGTTTCGACACCCCACCTTCCATATGGTCCCCCAAGCCAGGAGCGATTTCTGAGTGGATAGCCAGCAGTAACCCCTGAGCGTCACTGGGTGTGGCCCCTCAAAAAAGAAGTATTTAAATAGAATCTTAAGTAATTTAGTCATATTTTATTGCTGATGTATCATTCCTTGAAATAGCTCCTGTTGTAGAATCTTTAAGACGAATTTATTTTGTTGTGGAGGTGGGTGGATTTCTTGTCTACATAGGACCATGTTAAGGACTTTCCCTCATTCTGTACTTACATACCACTCCAGCAGTTGTCAGGTGATCAAATAAACTGAACCTGGGATCATGACATGTGAGGCAAGTGCTTAAAACTGATATGATACTTACATTAATTGTTAATTTGTATAATAGATATACTCATGTAAATATAAAAAGTATATCAGTCAAATGACTCAAAAAGACTATATATGTATCATTCACAATTATTACTATAATCCTGATCTTTAATGCTACATGATTTGTTAATTAAGTAACGAACGATTTATATTAATTTATATATTATTGATACTTATATTTAAGTGAGAATTATAATGCAGTTTTTTCATTGTCAGTTCTTACAAGACGTTATCACTGGGCCCAATACCACTCCTGTTGAAATATAACCAAGATGGGTGACTAGTTTGTTGCTGCTCAGGTGCTAATATTCAGCAGAGCCACATTGAAAATTCTAAAGATCATCCAGTACTACAACTGAAGGTGTGAGGAGACTATGTGGTGTCTGAGATGGTACTCTGTCCTTGGACAGAAAAAGCATGCACCTTTGACACTCAGGGTATCTCTCTGATCTATAAGTGCAAAAATTTTGTTTGAAAATTTGTAAATATACATGATTGCTGAATCATGTAATATAGATATTTTAAAAATTGATAAACTCTCTTTAAATAGGATAAGATCATTTTGATACCACATTTAGGTTATTACAAATTCTAACTAGAAATTGTATTATTAGTTTCATGCATTTTAAAAATCTACTAGATTTGTGTGACAACTCATTTTCTAATTTGCAGCTCACTATTGTCATATAAGATGAGGTCTCTTAATATTTCTATTTATACGTGTATGCCTGCTTTGATAAACTACAGTTTTGGGATGTTTTGGAATTATTTGCTTACTAATTATTGAATATTAGAAATAATTTAATAATTCTATAATCATCCTTTAGCATCATATATTATGCAAATACTTTCCCTATTTTGTCTGTTTCATAATCTGATAATGACTTTTAAATGAGATTTATGAAAGGCAGGGTCATCATGTTAGTTTTTAGTTATAACTTAAATAAAGCCTCAGCATTATGACTGAATATTATATATCAATAACTTTTACTGTGCACTATATCATATTATTAAACTGTATCTAACACTACTAGAGAATAGAGCAAATGAAAATTACTTTCTAAAATTATATGTATCACTATCTCAGTAAGATACAGCTGTTTTAATCCAATTAATTAACTCTTAGAAGAAGTGCATAGTTAGTCAAGGGAAATAAATAAGAATACATATTTGAATTTGCATTCCTGGCTCTCTATTAAAAGTGACTTTTATATTTTAGCAATTTACATCATTGCCAAAAATGTATTTCTACTGATGTAATCCTAAAAAGCTAATATAGTGTAAAGGTATAGTAATTTAAAATGTTTTCCTTTTTATTAGTATTGCTGTTGTTTTTGGTATATCCTGGAATAATATTTATATTTGATCACTCTCTCATGGTTGAATCTGAATTGGATAACATTAATTGGAATAAATCAGAGGCATAGAACAAATTTCAGATAATCTCACTCTCTCTGGAACAAAAGGAGTAAAAATGAAAGACTACATAGAACTTAATAATAAATCCATATTATAAGAAAACAGAATCAAATGTGTTGTGGAGAGGAAGAAAAACAGGCTAGAAGAAACACAGGAACAGTGTGTGACAGAAGGGTTGGGGTCACGTTAGTGATGACAATGCATAATAATTTTTACATCCATACCAAAAATTAATATATTAAAAGTTCTAAAATCTTTAATAAAACAAATCATATATGACTACATATTATATATAATTATACAAATTATATATGATTATACAATTATATATGCTATATATAATTAAATAGAGATGAAATATGATTTTTGATTCTTATAATAGTTCAAAATACCAATATTTTCTTTTGTAGATAAATTATAATTACTTTTACTTTTTCATGGTAAAAGTATAGATTTATAAATAATACTATTTTATGTGTAGGGTTGCAATAAAATGTCAATTTGGGAGCTTTATTTGAACATAAAAATATGAAGGGAATTTCCTAGATTTTTTTAGAATACTGTTTACTTAACAGAGCTATATTATTGATTGGCAAGTTAAATTAATCATAAAACTAGCAAGTTTTAAATACAATAGCAAGAAATAACAGGTAAATTATATATCCAATGCTGAAATTATGATGCAAATAGTCAAGTAAACTATCAAAACTAATTATGTGGGGGCTGGGCGGTGGCGCTGGAGATAAGGTGCCTGCGCTAACCTAGGACAGACCGCGCTTCGATCCCC